>JASCZI010090671.1:62056-117075 GCA_036250425.1 Stylosanthes scabra
GTATAATATAAGAATAAAAATTGTAGTAGGTATAATAAAAAATATATGATTTGCAATATCATGGATCATTCAATATGTATTAGTTAGGTAAAAAAATAATATGAACTATTTTAAAAAAAAAATAAAGTTCTTTCTAGTAAATATTTTGTATAAAATTGATATCTTATACAACATAAAAAACTTTGTCTCATCTATACATAAAATATATAGCTTGTTACGCCAAAATTTAAACTAACAATAAAATTTAAATTTACATGTGCAAAAAAAATTCAATCAATCACATATGTTTTCTTTTCATTATATTAACAAATATCACTATAAGGAAAAATTCAAATTGCTATGGAATGGACCTAAGAGATAGAATGTAAGCCATTTTTACAACATTATTACTCAGGTTGCATATGATTAACACGGGTTAGCCAACTCTATTTTATGTTTAAAGCCTAGTCCGTATTACCATCATGGTAAATCCAAGTCCGTGTTATATAAAGATAGCACAAATCAGTAAAAATTTGAATCTGTGTTCATATTGGTAAATTTTGTATTTATATTATTTATTTAAAAAAAATTCTATAATTACTAATTTAATGGTTTATTTATGAGATTATTTTTTAAAGAAGATGAAGATACAAGTTAGAGATTCACATGGCTGATCTAATCCAAAATTTAAATGACCCAAAATAAATCGAATTAAATCAGATAAACCTAATATAAATTAGTAAATATAATTTTGTGGATTTTATAAAATAAAGTAATAAAAGTTAATATCATTCCTCCATATAATTTGCTTACGCCATTTGATTCTTGTTAATGTTGCCATGTTATTGCTTTAAACTACATGCTAATTCCTAAAAAAGAATCAATTATGTTTAAGCTAAGGTAATAAATATAATTAATAATTATAATATATAATATAATTTAATAATTATTCATATAATAAATAAAAAAATAAATATGGATCGTTATAAATATTAGTTTTAAATTACATTAAAAATAAAACTGAAACTGACAAGCTTTTTACATTTTTTTACTTGTATCAATTTTTTCATGTCCATTGAATAATACTTAAGGCAATACACATGCTCATTACGCTCTCTTTCTAAATTTCTTTGTATTTATTTTCAAAATGTGCACCCAATTACTCTACGTTGCGACTAATACAGCACAGTTACTCATAGTAAGTCCGGAACCTCTTACGTTATTATTCATTCAATTCTAATTTAGTGTAGGTTTCTTTAGTTTTTACACCTTTATCTTTTATTTAGAAGAATATTTCTCATGCTAATATTAAAGTTGATCAATATTAGCAAGTTTTGAAAATATATCTACCAAAACAGTTAATTAAACATAAAATCATATATGAGTTACTTCCATTGTAATTTATTAACTCATTTTAACAAGACATATGTACTATGACTATAAAGTTTGTTGTTCTGATACTAAAAAAAGATTTATTGTTTGTTCTTAGTACTATGACTATTAAGCTTGCATATTAGGGTAAAAGACATATGTGCCCCCACATTTTAAAAAGCGTACATATAAAATTCCCACCATTGGTAAATACTTATGGGTCTCTAGCTTTCGAGAAAACAGGACATCAAAGACCCCCTATTATTTTGGGCTTTTAAGTCACAATGGAAAACGCCCATACAGCATAAACGGGCCCAAGATTCTGTTACGTTGTCCAGCTTGGATTGTGCCCACTCCCATAATATGAAACGTTGTCGTCTTGATTTCCCATTTGACCTAAAACCCCCAAATTGGAATTGAAATCTCTAATTGCCTCAGTTTGGGAGTATTGTATTCGTGCAAGGGTTTCTCAGTTCCTTAAAGCATGGAAAGCGATGGAGGAGCATCAAGCTCAAGACGTAGTGAAAGGTTGTCGTCTACTCAAGGCGTGTAGGCTTTGAGGCTTGGAGAATAAAGGAATGAAGTTGCTCCAAAGTGCAGCTGTGGAGTATATGCAATACTCTACCTTTCAAAAACAGTGAGCAACCCTAATTGCATATTCCTTGGATCCCCATTCTTCAGGATAAGTCGATTTCATCTTTAGCATGTCATATGGTTGGGTTTATTGCGAGTTCTTCATGTGGCTAGATTGGTACACTGTAAAACTGGGTAATGGTATGGCTGGACAACATGGGAAAGAGGTTGAAGACGTAGCTAAGCATTTTTCGAGGATGGAGCTTGAATATAGGTGGCTGATTTGGAGAAAAGGATTGGATGCTTGGAATAGAGGAAGAAGAATATGTATAGGCCCTATGTTATGTGCTTGCTTGTTGTCCTTGTAACTTGATAAATCAATATATGTTGATAATTTTTTGAGCTAAAAAAATGGATTTTATCAACTTAACTTGCATTTAATTATTGAAAATACATGCATTCATAATATTTCTCTAATTGAGCTTTAATTGCAAAAAGCTTGCTTTTGATACCTTTAAATTATCAAATTAATTCCACTTTTATCCCATTCGATGCCTTGATATATTTGTTTAAGATGTTTAAGGTTTAGGAGGCAAGAATGACTTGAAAAGATGGAGAAAAACAAGCAAAAGTGAAGGAATTGATGAAGAAAATTGAAAGCTGAAATTAGCCCAGAGATGTATACGCACGCATGCATGCGCACACACAAGCCTGCAAGCTCTTTGTCGCGTGCATATGCACGCATGGGTGCGTATGCATACGCACGCACCCTGTCACATGCCTCATTTAATGAGCATGTGAATCAATTTTTGGGGGCCCATTTTTTATCAATTTTCAGCATCAATGAGTGGAATTGAAGACAAAAAATGTGAAGGATACAACATAACACAACAATACACAAGAAAAAGGCACACACACATCATCAAACACTCAATTTTTTCTATCATCTTTAGTTCATAGGGCTTTTTTTAGCTTTCCTGGGGTTTGGGAGAACTTTCACTTCTCTTGCAACTCTAGGGTTTTACTCTTTAATTTCTTTTTAGTTCTTGTTTTAATTGTCAATTAAGATATCAAGCTACTCTAGTTATTTTACTACTTTTTTATGTTTTACTTGTTATTTTTCTCTTGTATGAACATATGAATTAGTGTTGAGAAACTTGGATTTTGACTTGATTATGTCAATGAATGTTTGTTTTTATGTCATATTAATGTTCATTTGAGTTGTTGTTATTGATATTTTGTATTGGTTATTGTTAGTTATTATTGTTATTGTCATTTATGATGTTTAATGTTTATGCACACCAATTGTTTGATGAAATGTCTAGTTTGATTATGGAGTAGTTTTTCATTTCTTGGCTTGGAATTGAGAAAGTGGATGATCTTGAGTCATTAATGCCTAATATTAATTGGTAATTTAGAGTTGTTAGTGGTCTTGTTTTCATTGATGCTAGTCTTTTACTAATTGTGATTTGATTAGAGGACTTCTGAATTGAGGTTAATCATTTGATTAACCTTGTTTTCGCTAACGCTAATCTTTTGAATTAGTGAGTTGGCTAGGACTTATGAATTAAGATTAACTATGCCCATTTGACTTTCCTTAATGTATAGAGGTTGACTAGGTGGGATTAATTCTTCATAATTACCATAGTTGTGGTTAATGACAAGGATAGTGACATGTACTCTAAACCCTAGCCAAGAATCTTTTACTCAATTACATTTAGTCTATTTTACTTGCTTATTTTCAATTTCTTGCCTAATAGTTATAACACTCTTTAATTTTCTTGAAATTTACTCTTTCACATGCTCATTTACTTTCTTGTCTTGTAGTTGATAGAAAAATGCAACCAATCACCATTTTTTCTCCTAACCAATTACAAACCACGCTCAAGTCCTAGGGAGAACGATCCGAGACTAATACTCTCGGTATTCTTTGTGATTTATATTGTGACATTCTTAACTAAATTTGATCATTGTCAATTATCGATTTGGACTAACTACAAAAAAAATTGTCTTTTTGAAGTTGAAATTTTTCAAACCGATCTTAGATATTGCATCATAGCTCTTTATGTTGTAACAATATGGAAGCAGTGTTTGTGACAAATTTAGAGTGTTATAATGTAGAAAGTAGTTGTTTGCAAGCATTGTGACAATTTGCCTTTTGCTAGTTGTAATGAAACATTTTGTTGAATGTAATGTTGAATGTAATGATGCAATCTAATTAATGCAATGAATTGAAATTAGATAACATAAATTGGTTTACTGAATAAGCTGCTTGCATTGTTTTGTGCCGTAGGCAATATATATCTTCAAAACATATGAATGACTTATATAGGCATTGTTTTATAAGAAATACCAACAATATCCAAAAGAACCCCAAAAGTACTATAATTATTTTTTCAAAATAACAACCAAAAGGATTATATCTAACAAAAGGGGCTCACTGTTATCCAAAATATGTCTTAAAAGATAGTGGTCAATATAACTAATCCTAGTAACTACTAGTGCATATCATTAACTACATCCTCTTCTGAAAGCCTAGAGTTTTCATGAACTTTAAGATTCTCTAGGTGCTAGCATTAGGGCTGTCAAAAGGGCGGGTCTGGCCCATTTAGCCTAAATCTTTCTCCAATAAGGATATATAAAGTTGTCCGTTGATCAAGATATAAAAGCGAAAGCAAGAAGTGGTATCGTATATAAGAAAAGGAAGCATTTATGAGTGATCTATTCAATAATATCATAAGAAAAGAATTAGCAAGTAAAGTAGTACGCCCGATAGGTTCTACCACTTCAGAGCCAAAAGATCATTAGTGAAAGAAGGACCAAGGAGCTTTCCAATCGTGCCTCGAAATGAGGCCGGAGAGACGGTCAACCTGAAATCGGTTAAGATCGAGATGGAAATGTTGCCAACGATTGAGAAAGTGTTCCGTCGTAAGTGAAATAGCAAACGGGTAACCGCTCCCCTAGTTATAAGAATCTTGCTCCCGAAAAAGAAATTAGGCCGTTTAGCCTGATTTTATACGGGCTAGAATTTTTTTAGCTCGGCCCATTTATGGTTAGTCAGACGGGTAAAAGGGCTGACCCGTTTAATTAATTAATTAATTATTTTTTTAAAAAAATTAAATAAATATCTTAATTTTTAACTTACAAAAATTACTTTTGACAAAGAATACCTATTTTTAGCCAAAAAATCTTAGAAAAAAATAAAGTTTTTTAGTTGATGGATCGGGTTTTCGGGTCGAATAAGATAAAATATAGAAAAAATGTTATTTTAAAAAAAAATTAAATAAACGGGTAGCCCGTTTAAGCCCGAATTTTTTCCGGGTTAAACGGTAGCTCGTTTAAGTTCGAATTTTAAACGATTTGGGCTAAGAAACAAAAGCCCGTCCATTTAGACGGATAAACGGCCTAGCCCGACGGATTTGACCCATTTTGACAGCCCTAGCTAGCATTTGCTGCAAACATTGTTTCACTTGACCCTAAACCTCTCAGAACATGATATGCTTGGGCTGGAGGTTTGAAGGGTGCTTGGACCCTGCTTGAAGATGGTACATTCGGTGCAAGGGGAAGCAAACTTTGTGAGCCTGATCCTGGGATAATTCATGATATCCCTGAAAACAATGCGAAAACATGAAATGACTTAGCCAAATCTTAGTATGTAGTATGCAATGTAGCTTGGTTCATGGTGCTTCTTTAATTGGACAAATTAAACATTTTCAAAATTTAAAAATGACAATTTAAACCCTAACCTTTCTATCGGGTTACTTAAAATACCCTAAGTAGTAATGGTATGTTGTTACCTCTGGTTGAGGTGCAGACTAGGAAACAGGGACATCGATCTTGATGATTGGGGCATTGATCTTCAAATAGTGTCGGTTCCCTAGTATTGCTCACTTGGCACATGCTTGATGATGTGCTCGTATGTGGCATGGATTGATTCCATGCACAACCATGAGTGCATATAATCTTCAAATTTTTTCATTTTCTTACATATATAAGCAATGCCATGAATGCATGGCATGCCTGAAAATAAACATAGCAATCAACTCAACAAAATATACAAGACTCATGAATTGAAATCACTTAAATAAATTTAACAATTATAATATGTGAGCTACCAAACATTGCATGAACAATTGTGTTTGATTAGATCCACACTTGGAGTATTTTTATTTTTTCTTCCCACTTGAAATGTCATTCTCTAGAGGTCTCCTACCCAATCAGCCGACCATCTATTGCTGGGCCTAATCAACCTAGCCAGCCTTCTTTCTTGCACCGGGGAAAACTTTCCAATGTGGTTCCCAAGCAAGGTGATATGTCTAGTCATGCGCCTCATCAAGTAGCACTTGATTTCTTCCAGCATAGTGAGTATTGGCTTGCTTCAGGCCGACTCAATTATTGCATTGAATGACTCACACATGTTGTTAGTCAACCCATCCACCTTAGGGCCATGGCTAAAGTATGCCTTGGTCCTCGGGTCGAACCTTGTCAGATAGGTCCAAGCATCCTCATTAATTGCCCTAAGTTTCTCCATGCTTTAAACAAAACCGCCAGGGTAGTCTGATTTGCATAATCCCAAACCATGTCCTTTAATTGCATGTCTTTGAACCTGTTGGTGGAGTTTTCCACATGTGCATCACACAATTCTGATGAGGAGCGTTTGGATTCACCTCCTTCAATGCTTCCCTAAGACCCTTAAAAAAACACAATAATTTTTCCCAACCAGTTTCAACTTGGCCTAACCCCATTATACACATCTGGCCCAGCCTTGGATCCACAAACTCCTTTCAGCCTTTTCTTACCAACCCCTTTGTTATCCAACTTTGTACCCTTCCCCTTCTTCTCACATTTCCCTTTGCTTTGATGTATGATTTTCTTCGAAAAAATCCCTTTATTTGAGGCAGCAACTTTTCTTTTTCTTGACCCATTCTGCATCATTACTATCACTGTCAACCTTGTACTTTGCCGGGGATCTATGGCTCATCTTCTGTGGTTTCATATCCATTGTCCGATGAGAAGCTTGTGTCATCCAAGTTAATTGTTTTTGCATTGCCCAATCCAACATTAGCACCTAAACCCCCCACCCCCCAAGGCCACCAACTCCAGCATCTACACCCCTGAAACCATGACTCCAACACCTAATCCTCCCAAACCACCAGCTCTAGTACCTCCAAGATTAGTGCATTGGCCCTTCCAAGATTAACCTCGGCCAAATTTTCTACAACGAATGGTTCATTGATCACATGATCCCAATTCAAATGAAACTTAAACTCTAAGTTTTCTCTCATATAATCTACAGCTCCCTAATACCTTCATCTTTTTGCAACCTATTCAAGCCAGTTTCAAACTTAGGTGCATTCTTATCTTTCTTAAAAACATGCATGTATTCCATGTACCCTTAACTCTCGAACAATGTCACCGTGTCACCAAAAATTAACATGGTTTATGACTCTGTCCATTTCCTCAAACCGCTCAACAACCCCATTAACATACTCGAGCTCGCCCAATTAATTTCGTAACAATTGTCCACTATGTTGGAAAATGGGGACTATGAATGGATCCCCTATTAGCTGCAATATATATATATGAAAAATTCTACTATGAAGACATTTAAATGGTATTTAGTGAGAAATGTGCTCTTATGTGAGAAATGAGAGGTTAAGTGGCTAGGATTAAATTATAAACATGAGGGAGAATGTGTGTATAATTAATGTGTTTGAAATGAAAGAAAGAGGAAATAATTAAATTTAAATGATATTTGTAATTGTAAAAATATTTTAATAATATTATTTAATAAATAATTCAATATGAAATATTAATTTTGAAAGAAAATAATTTTACGTGTTAATAAAATAAATTTATTGGTCTATAAATAAATAAATAACATATGAATAAAATATAATTTTAACGTAAAATAATATATAAGTTTGTTTTTAAAAACAACTAAAAAGAATTTAAACCAATCAAACTCTAATTACTAAAGTTTTGATTTAGTAGTTTTAAATCAAAATCCATCTTTTACTTTTTATTTTTCACATCTATCTTCATTTATTTATTTAACTTTTGGTCTTCTTAATCTTCTGTGCAACACACATGGTTAACAATTATAACACAAAATAATAAGTTATGTTTACTTTAACTAATTTACTTTTAAATACATTTTATATTTTATATTATTTTTATATGGAAAAGAGAAATTAACAAGGAAAAATATATGTGACCAATACTTTTCTAACAAACAATTAGTCAACAAAAAATAAAATATTCGTAACTACTGTTTATAGAACATCCACAATGAAAATTAGTGGAACATTCATAACTTTTTTAGAAATAGAACATCTGAAACATAAAACAACCAACAATAGAAACAGAACATCTGAAATCTAAACAAATAGAACATTTGAAACCTAAAAAAGTAGAACATCCAATTTAAATTGTTGACTGATATTGGCTGAATTTTTGTTGATTACGTAGCATTGTTAAATTAATAATGTTATGCTATATATATAAAAGAAAAACATCACAATAACTCAATAAATGGAAGTATAATAATTCTCTAACTATAGAACTTAACGTAATTTTTTAGTGACAAAATATTTAGTATAGAAATTAACTAAATCCTATCTAAGATTTTTCTTCTTCTTATAAATTTTTTTATATAATCAAATAATTTTTTTTTACTTAACTAATTTATTTAGTCTCTTTGTTAATATGCATAATATAATATTAATAATAGCTAGAAAAACATATATAAAAAATATAAATTAATCTTTTACAAAATATAAAATAATTACAATCAATAAAAGCACGTGTTGTACACATGAAAATTATATTTATTTATATATTATTTATTTGTTTATGGACCAAAAATTTATTTTATTAACAGGTAAAATTATTTTTTTCATAATTAATATTTCATATTGAATTATTTATTAAATAATATCACTAAAATATATTTAAAATTACAAATATTATTTAAATTTAATTATTTTCTCTCTCTTCATCTAATTTTAAAGATATTAATTACTCTCTTTCTTTCATTTCAAACATATTAATTACACACACATTCTCTCTCAATTCTAACCACTCATTTAACTCTAATAGCTACAATTAAACTCTCTCATTTCTAGACACAAAAAAAACCTCTCATTTCTCACATAAGGACACATTTCTCACTAGATATCACCTCTCTATATATATGCAAAACCTATTCGCAATCCATCTCACCAACCTGACACCTAAAACGACGGCTGACATCTAAAAAAAAAAATCCATCTCACCAATCACAAATACCAAACTTGGAAACCATATTATCAAAACAAAGCTAACCAAACAGAAAGAAGAATCATTGCGAACAACATGCAAACACTTTCAGCAACAAAAACTATTTCTACAAAGGAGAACTACTCACCTAGCTCGAAGGATTCCCTTGTTCCGATCACGCAACGCTAAAGGTTCCTTCTTGGTTCTGCTTTGACGACATCCCAGCTTCAATGGAGGTCACGGAGAGCTTCCTGATGAGAAGGTTTTTGACAATAGATTTCATGGTAAAAAGGGTACCCTCATCAATATTTTTTTTCACATATTTACTAATGATTGACCAAGCTTTTCCATCTCTTGCTTAATTATGTCTTTAATTGATTAATTGTTAAATTAGCTTCCAAAGTGCATAAATTATTGAAATCTTCTCCCATTTGATACCTTGATGTGTGTGCTAGTGAATTTCAGGCCCAAAGTGGAGAGAAAGAACCTAAGGAAAACTAAGAAGAACAAGGAAAGCAAGGAGAATGGACAAAAAGTCAAAAGTCCAAATTAGCCCTGACCGCGCGATCGCACCCCCTACATGGCGCGCACGCGCCCTCCTTACTTAATAAGGAAGTTTTCAGTTGATGGCGCACCCGCATGCTCCAGATGGCGCAAGCACGCCACCAGGTTTCTTAACGGCAAAGTCAGCAATGACCGCGCGCCCGCGCGGTGGAGGTGGCGCGTCCACGCCATAACGTCAGGTTGCACTTAAATGAAGGCTATTTTGGGGATTTCACATTTTCGGGCCAAGGCCCAGCCATTTCTCAAACCCAATTCGACTCATATAGGGGGAGAACAGCTGAAGACACAACAAGCATTCTGTCATTTCATCAATTTTAGCCTTAGAATAGTTTTAGGCAGTTTTTGGGAGAGTTCTCCATCTCTCTCATTTTCTCATAGTTTCTCTTCATTGTTCTTCAACTTTAGGAACCTCATCACCAACCAAACTCTTCTTTTATTACATGTTTTGTGTTTGATTTGTGGATACTTGTTCTATTTCATTAATGCAATTCTAGTTCTCTTCTATTTTGTTCATCTTTACATATTTCTTACTCATTAAGTTTAGTTTATTTCTTGCTCATTTTATGATCTCTTGCTCTTATATGCTTCTCTTGATCTTGATTGTTGTTTCACTTGTTGATTTGCTCTATTGATCATCTTGCTAGTTTAATTTCATAGTTATAATCATGCCTTTATTTCTTGCCCACCAAGTGTTTGATAGTTTGTTTGCTATAATTATGGAGTAGTGTTCTTGTGCTATGGTCAAGGGTTGAGGTGTGATGATCTTAGCCACTAATCTCTAAGGACAAGGATGGGTTAAACGCTGGGTTAAAACTGTTTCGTTGACGCTAGGCTTTCACTAGTGTGAGTGAGTCCTTAATGAGGTGAACTTGAAGGATTTATTCAAGTTCCAAGGACCTAGGACCGTCACACTAGATGAGTTCCCTAGGACTTACGGGACGAGGTTAATTCCACCCACTCGACCTCTTGACAGAGTGTGGTTTCGCGGTTTACGTGACAACCATTCATAATTGGGATTAGTGGTGTTCATAGGGACACACAATACCCAATCCAAGACCAAGCACCTTTTAATATCAGTTTTCTCTAATCTCTCTCTCTTGCTCTCTGTTCTCAACACACACACAATTGCAACCCCCATTTTCTTGACAACCAAAGTTGGCCTATGCGTTAACTCGTTGGGAGAACGACCCGAGTCCCATACTCGGTATTTTTAATCTGGTTGCAAGCTCTTATGACACTCTTTGTTGACGGATCCGTTCTAGCTCGCATTCATAATCTATTTGGGTTCTTCTACGACGATTCCTACTTGTTTTCAAAAGATAGAAAGGGAATTCCGAACTAAACTTGTTTGCGACGCCTAGGACGGCCATCATGTCACTTCCTCATAGCTTAACTCACACGTTAGGGCACGAAAGGTAATAAGTGAAGCAAGTTGGGGGTTTTGTAAAGAATGATTAGAAACAAAAAGGAGAAACAGCGACATTTTTACCCATAGCTTGAGTGATCCACATTTGAGTAACAAACGACGTCGTTTTGGGCTACCAAGTTTTTAAACCCATCCAGGCTAGACTCCGTGACAGGTATAATGCACCGAAATAAAAGTAGCAGCTCCTCCTCCTCCTCCTCCTCCTCCTCTTCTTCTTCTTCTCTGTTTTACATTGTTATTGTATGTTGTTCTTCTTCTTCTTTGTGTTATATTGCTGTCATTGTTGTTGTTGTTGCTGCTGCTGATGTTGTAAACAGAGGCGGATTCACAGGGGGTAGCATAGGCCGTGGCCCCCCAACATTTTGAAAAAAAAAATATTATATATATAAAAATTACAGTCTTGCTATTTGAACAAGTGATTTACCAAAACAAGTGGTTAACCAAGTGATTTACAAATAACACCACCACTCTCACAAAAAACGCGTGTTTACACGGTTCTGAAACGTATTCTCACAACGTACTCTCACCACCGCTATTCAAATTCATGAACATTCAATTCCTCCTCGTCCTCCTTCGTCGACATCTTCTTCTTCTTCTTCTTTTTCTTCTTCTTCTCCTTCTTTCCTTCCTTCCTTCTTCTATATCTGCATCTACATTATCAACATCATCATCATCTTCTTCTTCTTCATGACAACAACAACAGCACCTTATATCATCAAAATCTCAAAACTAAGCAGAAATAGAAAGCCAAACTACTCAGAAACAAAATCACAATAACAACAACACCTAAAACAAAGTGAGAAGAAATCACTACAACAGCAACAACTTAAATCAACAAGATCTCAAAATTGCGTAGAAATATAAAGCCAAAATAGGCAGAAACAAAAAGCTAAAATGAGCAGAAAACATAAACTAAAATGCACAAAAATAAAAACAACACATGAACGCAAACAAAAAACAATAATAATGCGCAGAAATAGAAAGCAACATTGCGCAGAAACAGAAAGTAATAATGCGCAGAAATGGATTTTGAATTAAAACAGAAACGGATTATTGGAAGTTACCACTCAAATGTACTCCATCTTCTTCTTCTACTTCTTCTTCTTTTTTTTCTTTCCTTCTGCATCTGGATTGTCATCTTCATTATCATCATCTTCTTCTTCTAACAACAGAAAACGAAGAAGAAAACAACGATGAAAGTTGCAAAACGAAATCTAACAACAGAGGAAGACGAAAACGACGATGAATCTCGCAAATCAAGCTAAAAACGAAAAACGAAAAGAAACAGATTTGTTTTGGTTATTTGCTTGGTTAAAGCACTTGGTTTGCGTTGTATTAAGGAAAAAGAGTGCGTGATGTTATTTGCTTGGTTAGCCACTTGGTTGGTAAAACTACTTGGTCAGCTAGATTTATTGTAAAAATTATTATATATGTAACTTTATTTGTATATGATATAGTTTTATATTAATAATTAAATTGTTAAATATATTTAATTTTTAGCCTAATATAATTGAAAGTCTAATCTAAATATTATTTATTTTTAATAATTAGATGACAATTAACCATATCCAAATAGAATTTAAGGTAAAATTCTCAAATCTTTAAAGTTCTAAAAAAATGATATGGATTATATTACCAATTAATTTTATGATATATTATAGGTATATCTTTGTAATGCATTTTATATTATAATTATTTATATCAATAATGCATTCATTATTTATTTTTATTTTCAATTTATAATAAATATTATTACTTTAAACACACAAAATTATAAAAATATATGTTTATTAAATATATGATAATGCATTTTTATTGTTATATTCGAATTGTAATATTTTTGTTTATTTTATTTAAAGTTTAACGAATGCCGAATATTTTTATATAAAATTACTAATTATTAATGTGTTGAGCCATGAATCGGATTCTATTTTTGTAACCTGAGTTTGATAGGCCTAACTCAGTGACTTGACTCCGCTTGAGTCATTTCTAATCCTATTTTCAGCCCCCGCATACTTAACTTTCTGGATCCGCCCCTAGTTGTAAACAACGCGAAAACACGGCGTAGAAGAAGAAGGTTGCATACAAGAAGAACACGATGAAATCAGAAAAAGACGACGATGAAATAAGAAGAAGAAGACGAAGAACAAAGCTAGGAGAAGAAGAACGCATAAAACATAAATCTGTAATTGGCGCGAAATAAAAGAAGGCGTTATAATAAGAGCAAGAAGCGCGTGAGTGAATTTGCTTGATTAGCCACTTGGTTGATAAAACCACTTATTCATATAGAATTATTGATAATAATAATATATCCCTTCCACGTAATATGCGAATCTAAATGTAGTTGATCACTATTTTAGATCATTCATATATGCTCAAACAAAGGATGGAAAGAAGAGTTAAATATCCTCCGAAATAGTGCTATCAATGATAAATAATTTCATTTAATAGGGTGGTTCCCTATTCTTTTTCTTATTATACAAAAAATAGTTTCATTTATATCACAACTTGTAACTCAAATATAGTAAAAAAAATACATACATAAAATATAAAATATTATATTAAAATTTATCTGTTTTTTATGATATTTAAAATTATAACATTGAGTAAATTATTTATTAATACAAATATATTTCACATGTTGTATTTACAAATTTATTTTAATTACATATATTAAAAGCAACAAAAAACTAATTTATACTATTTCTCTTAAATTCTTTATAAAAAATAAAGGATAAAAATTAAAATTTTATGCGAAAAATTGATATGAATACATTTATTAAAATTACTTTTAGTTATAAATGATATAAATTATGAAATTATTAACCTTAGTAAAACTTTCTATTTTTTATGGCACTTAATATTTTTTGTTAAAATTATTTAAAAAAAATAACATTCTCATATATATGAATAATATTTGACATTTCACATTTTAAGATATTCCGCCCCCCTCCTTTAGGAGATTTCTGGATCCACCTATGTTTTTAGGGACTAATCTACTTTGGGAAATAAAAATTTGGGGACTAATATAATCTATAAATAAAAATTAATTAATTTTAGTTGAAAATTAATGTGTCTGTTTTTAAATTTCTTAGGGACCAAAATATAAATATACTCTTAAAATCATTACCTTAAATAGTTGCACCTATATATTCTCTTTATCTTAATATCTTAATTTCTTCCCTCCATATATTCTTAAAGAGTAATGATAGATAGTCATAATAAAAAAATTATTATATTTATTTTAATATATATTGTTTTATATAAATAACCGTCGTAATTATATATTTTTAATATTTAATATTATACATTTAATTTAATAGATAAATGAAATAAAAATTGAAACAAGAAGCTTATGGCTAACTTTTCCCTTCTTAAATATAAGTATGTTATGAAGTTGTTGTTGAACATTTGTTCTAATAATGTTCTATTAAGTTAACTTTATTAATTATCGAAAAGAAGAGAAGCTAGCTTTATTTATCATATTTATCATAAATCTTTGTTCCCAACTACACTCTTTTCCCCTTTTTAGCCATCCCTAAATATGGCATGACATCAGTGGCATTTTTTTTTAAATAAAATAAATTAATTCTTTATTTCATGTAAAAAATTAATAAAACATTAATTATTGAAATTCATTTTTTTTGGTGAAAATTTAGGGATAATCAACGTAGCTTACGTCGATTTTGGTGAAAATCGAGAAATTAGACAAGAATTGGCGTGGCATTACCAAGAATAAATTAGGCAAGAATTCGTGTAACTTACGTCAATTTTGGTATTACCAAGAATAAACTCGCTAAAAATTGGCGTGGCTTAAACCGATTTTTGTTTAATTTCGTTATACCTAAGAAAACCCTACTACAGATACCCCCTTACTCCGCCTGTATAAATAGATTAACGCTCTTTCACATCTACACATCCTAAATACCTTCTTTCTCTCTTACATATATAATTCTTACTATTATATTTATCATATTGTATTTAGAAATGTCTCAATTCCCTCTATTATCAATTCACTATGATGGTGAGATAATTAGAGCTGAAGATGATTTTGTTATATTTAGCTCTGCTAATCCTATTTTTGCCTATCTTCCGAACAACGTGCGTTGTTTGTCTAGTTTAAGGAACTTAATTTTGGACCGGTAAATGAGGCGCTAAACGTGTGAAAAAGATATATTACAGATACCCCGCGGTGATTGATAATGACTATTTTTTATAAAAGGTACGATAGTTTTAAATATTAGCATTGTTATGTTTTAATATATTTAGATGTTTTTTAATCGATGATAAACTTGTCAGGTTCTCACTGCGCATTGATGAGGAGGTTGACTTGGCAATTTGCTGGCATGTGCATCATCCGGATATTCATTTGCTTGCCATTCTAGTTGCCATTGCATATAGAAGTTCATCCAGCGACGCTAATGATACTCAATCAAGTGATCCAGCAAGATGTTTAATTAGGGGTATGATTTTTTATCTGAACGTCACACCCAAAGGGAGCATGAATGTATCAAACTCTGCTTTGAACCTCAGTCAAGTGGGTTCAATGGAAGAAGAGGTGGAAAGTCGCCAAAGAGCGGCTATTGCAGAGCACCCAATCGTTGAATCCTTCTTTGTGGATCATGTTTTCTCTGATGAAGAGATCGATCGGGAGGTTTTATCCGAGACGAAAGTAGTAGCCGAGATGAACTACTTCACTAGTTCATCAATTGCATTGAAACAGCTAGCAATCTTTGAAAGGTATGACTGTCCAACCCACTTCTCCTCGTTGAATCTAGATGCAATGAATGAACAGGTTTCTCATCGTCAACGACGCCTGACGATGATCCAACAACTGAGTTCGAAGTTGGTCAAGAGTTTCAAAATAAGGAAGCTCTTCTGATGGCAGTTAAGATGTATAGTATTAATCGGACGGTTGATTATACAATATTAGAGAGTGACCAATTGAAATACATTGTGAGATGCGTTCAACATGATCAAGGATGTGGTTGGATGATACGTGTATCCTATCAATGAAAGAAGGAGATATGGGAGGTTAGGCGTTATAATGGTCTACACTCCTGCATGCAAACATCAGTTGGTCAAGATCATGGTCGGCTAAATTCCAAAGTCATTGCACAATATATATTTGCTATGGTAAAAGCAGATCCAACAATCGCTATAAGAGCTGTTCAAGGATTAGTGGAGCAGCACTTTGGTTACAAAGCATCGTACAGGAAGGTCTGGATTGGAAAACAGCGAGTTATATCTAGTATATATGGCGATTGGCAGGAATCATATACTGAGCTTCCGAGGTGGTTGTTTGCGATGCAGATGTATTTATCAGGTACTATACCATATGTTGTATTATATACCTAATTATGCTTGTTTATGAATTTCTATTCTGATATTGTAATTGGACTAGGTACTTGGGTTGATATGGAAACAGAGCCGTATCGGGGTGATTTAGACGCAAGGATGTTTCTTTGGGTATTTTGGACATTTTCTCCATGTGTGGAAGCTTTCAAGCATTGTAAGCCACTGATATCAATTGATGGTACCCATTTGTATGGGAAATATGGAGGTCTCTTACTTATGGCTATCTCCCAAGATGGTAACTCGAATATCTTGTCGATTGCATTCGCAGTAGTAGAAGGAGAGAAAAATGAGGCATGATTGTTTTTTCTTTCAAACTTGAGGCAGCATGTGACTCAAATGCCTAATCTCTTAGTTATCTCGGATAAACACAAGACTATCGATGATGTAGTAAACGATGATCGGAGTGGTTGGAAACCACCTCAGAGTTCACATGCCTTTTGTGTTTGTCATATAGCAGCGAATTTTATGAGGCATTTCAAGGACAAGTATCTAAAAAATGTTTTTGTCAACGCAGCATATTCAAAATCACGGAGAGATTTTGCGCACTATTTTGGTAGATTAGGGGGAGCAAACAAAGCAATCACTAATTGGCTTGATTAAATGTCACGCGAACGCTGGACACAATATGCAAATGGCGGTCGAAGTTTGGCCACATGACAACCAACATATCAGAGTGCATAAATGTTGTGATGAAAGAAATGAGAAACTTACCAATAATTGTGCTCGTAAAGTCAACTTACTTTCGTTTGGGGGAATTTTTTGCAAGGAAGGGCCTTAAAGCAAATGCACAGCTCCAAGCAGGACAAGAATTTTCCCAAATGTTCGATGAGGATCATTGAGTATAACTCGAAGCACATGAACATCATGAATGTCTATCTGCTTGATCATTCGAGGTCCAACTTTACTGTGGAGGAGTGTGCATCACTCCCTGGTCAAAGAGCTCAAATATACAATGTCCATCTCCAAGAAGGTCGATGTGGGTGTGGATATTTTCAGGCTCTTCACCTTCCGTGCTATCATGTGTTAGCAGCTTGTTCCCATGCCAGATTTGATTGGAAGATGTATGTGCATCCTGTTTATCGCATTGAAAGTGTACTTCAAGTATACTCAATGGAGTTCATATCGATAGGACACGATGGTGATTGGCCGTCATATGATGGGCCACGAATAAGGCCAAATCCTAGACAATGCGAGCTAAGAAGGGACGATCTGTATCAACAAGGATCCGAAATGATATGGATGCAATGGAGGAGGCAACGCCAAAGCGATGTGGTCTATGTCGTCAAGTCGGTCACACTAGGAGGACATGTACTATCGCTTTTGGAGATGCCTCTATTTTTGGAGGGGCTAACACATCGTAGTTTTTGATATCATAATCTCTTTAATGTATTTCATTTTGTTCCATTGGTTCAATCGTCGTCTATTCAATGTATTTCGTTTTGTTGCATTTGTGACATTAATGTACGACTTTGTGCTTTTAAAATATGACTTTCATCTTTCGTAAGTTGTTTATTCTGTATATTGGTTTGGAAACTAATTCCTCTACGACTTAACAAAAACTACTAAGAAAACGAAAAGTAAATAATATTATACATATAGTCACATAACGTCATCCTCAAACATAACACACTAAATAAAATACACACTAAAACATAATGTCAAACCCAAAACATATAGTCAATAAATAATATGAATCCCAAAACATAACATACTGAATAATATACATATAGTCAATGTCTCGTCCTCTACGCCTAGGAGCAGGCGGCTCTAGACATCCACCAATGCCACAAGGTGGAGGACGCCTCTCTCTACGCCCACGCCCACGCCCACGCTGATCTCCATCATGCTGATCATCATCATGTCAGAAGATATGCAAACCACTAAACGTGTGGTCATGTGAAGATGAACCATCAGTCGATGAACCCTCGGCTTGAGATCTACTAGGAGTGGTGTGAATATGACCAGAGGGGGAACCCGTGGGCATGCAATTACCTGTGAAGATGATCCAGACATAGCGTCATGCATCCCAGAGAAGAGCTGAACATGTGGAACACCAATTGCCTGTGACGACGATGCTTGTATACCAGCTAACCACGGTGACATAGTCCCCGGTAATGGTGCTCCATCATGTGTAAGGATCGCTGTCTCTTGTGATGACTGTGACATCCGAATCGATCCGGCAACTGAATAGCAGGCTCTGCATGCTGCACGTGGCTAGGCCCTGATCCGCCGTCCGTGGTAACATGCGACTATTGTGTAAAGATTGGAGCAGGCAATGCGTCGTCATCATCATCCAAGGGTACCTCATGTGCTATAGGAGGGCTAACTATGGGAGGGGGCTGACGAGAGTCATTCTAGGCGTCGCAAACAAGTTTAGTTCGAAATTTCCTTGCATTTGTGAGAACGAGAGAGACATCGTCATAGCGGAACCCAAAGAAGTTATGAATGCGAGCTAAGAACGTTCCGTCAACAAAAAGGTGTCACATAGTTTGCAACCAAATTTAAAATACCGAGAACGAGACTCGGGTCGTTCTCCCTAGGAATTGAAATATTGTGACTTGTGTGTGGTTTTGAAAATGTTGGTGGTTGCAATTGTTAAGAGTTGAGAGCAAAAAAACAAAAGAGAATTAATGAGAATGGATGATAATAAAGATGCTTGGTCTTGAGTTGAAGTATTGTGTGTCCCTATGAACACCACTAATCCCAATTATGAATGGTTGTTACGTAAGACACGAAACCACACTCTGTCAAGAGGTCGAGCAGGCGGAATTAACCCCATTCCGTAAGTCCTAGGCAAATCATCTAGTGCGAAGGTCCTAGGTCCTTGGAACTCGAATAATCCATCAAGTTTACCTCATTAAGGACTCAATCATCACTAGCGAAAGCCTAGCGTCAACAGAATAGTTTTAACCCAGGTCTTAACTCATTCTTGTCCTTAAGGATTAGTGGCTAAGATCATCCACACTTCAACCCATGACCAACACACAAGAACACTACTCTAAAACTAAGCCAAGCATTTTATCAAACACTTGGTGTGCACAATAAAGAAACATAGTAAATAACAAGAGAAAATGACAATCTAAACTAGAAATTGTAATAGATCAACAAAATAACTAACAAACATCAATAATCATCAAAGAGGACAACAATAAATCATGACAAGAACAAATTTCCAGCAATATAAATATGAGAGCATAATAACATAAAAGCTAGAATTGAGAAATAGAGAATGAGATGAAGAAACAAGTAGTGAATTGCATTAAACTAACAAGAGTATCAACAAATAAACATTCAAACATTAAAAGGAACTAAAAGTTTGGCTAGTGAGGGCTGGAAATAAAAGGGAAAATGAAGAACAATGAAGAACTAAGGAGATCCTAAGAAAAATGGATAACTATGATTTTGGTCATAAAGGTTTAACTGAAAAATCAATTTAGTCACAAACATATTTTAAGCAAAAAATTAGTCATAAACGTTGTAATTTATGTTAAAATGGTCAATATTAACATTTTTACCCCTCATACCAACTATTTCTTCTTTGTTTCAACCCAGTCGGTTCACTAAAAACCGAATCGGTTCAATTTTATGATTATTATATCATCATCATCATCATTATTATTATTATTATTATTATTATTAGAAGAAGAAAGAGAGACAGAAGGGTTCATTCAAAGCAGAAGAAAATGAAGAAAGTCGGCGAGAGTGTCATGGAAGATGATGGATTGCAAATTCTTTGGGAATTGAATGTAACCTTCCCTTAGAATGAGTCCAATTTCTCTGCACGCAATCAGGTATCTGTAGATTTTAGGGAGAGACTCTCTCAGCCCCAATTTCTCGTACCTCTGTATTTGGCTTCTCATGTTCATGTCTTCACAATCTTCTTACTTCTTAGGGCTACCTTTTTGCAAACGAAATCTACCGCCTTTTTCTGCGTTTCCACCAATTACTATGATTTCTTCTCTTCTCTAAACCTTTTCTGAGGTTGGCTCTTGCTCAAATCCGGTGCCTTCTTGAATTCGTTCTTTCTTCTGTCTGAGATCTATTTTGCTTTTGGAGTTCTTGAGGTTGTTGCCAAATTTGGAGCCTTTGGTGCTGGTTAGTTGCTTTTGGAGCTGGAAAAACAACATTTGTATGATGAAGTGTTTGATTCAAGATTGGAACTTTGGGTGGTGGGGATTGAGTAGGATTGGAAGGGAGTAAATGGTGAAAGTAAAAAAATTATCTTTTACAGTGAAACTGGTTTTGGTTGAAGGATTCAAAGTGTGGGAATCTTTTGGGTGTACTTAGCATTTCTCGTTAATGGTTGAGACAATTTATTATATTGTTCTTCAAGTTTTGTTGAGTTGCTAATTTAATTAATAATTATTGATTTTTGAATTGCTGTTAAAAATTACGGGTTAATATTGATGGTGGTGATGGTTGAAATGGTGGTGATGGTGGATTGATGGTGGATTGATGGTATTGATGGTGGTGATGGTGGATTGATGTGGTAATGGTTTAATCTCCTAAAAATTGGTTTACCAGTCCAGCCCCTAAAAAACCGGTTTTTTTAGAAAATAGGGGCAAAATTGTAAATCAATTCATTTTAAAAAAAATTACAACGTTTGTGACTAATTTTTGACCTAAAATACGTTTGTGACTAAATTGATTTTTCAATTAAACCTTTATGACCAAAATCATAGTTATTCCTAAAAAAAATTAAACTAAGAGAGAAAATTGGAGAAAAGGAAATTCTCCCAAAAACTCTCCAAAATTATTCTAGACTAATGAGCCCCCAAAAAGGGTCTCAAAAAGGTGGCGGTGAGTTGTGGTAGCATCCCCCCTATTTATAGGCATCCACTTGGTTTGAAATTTCCTTTTTGACCTTCAAATTTGAGTGCAGCCCACGCAACCACGCGTCCGCGCGGTATACTTGTGTGCAAGCATGGTCCACAAAACTTGACTTGCACGTCACTCCAGTTTGTGTGCCCGCACGGTACCTTGTGCGGGCGCACGTTATATGAACTATTATGCACCGTTGTGAAGCTCTGGATGTTACCTTTCCAATGGTGTTAGAGCTAAGTCATTTGGACCTCTGTAGCTCAAGTTATGATTAAATTAGTGACAGAAGGTCAGGATTGACAGCATTAGAAGAATTCTGAGCACCGATCTTCAGACGCGTATTCGTCATAGAATCGCTTAGAACTGGAAGAAGTCTTCCACATGAAAGTTTTAGATATTGAGTTCATCTTTCCAAAGAGTCCAAGTTTGCTCCAATTAGATGACTATAGTTCCTTTTCTCTGCTTCGCATTCTTTCTTCTTTGTGAAATCTCCGCTTTTGCATGCTTTCTCCATTCCTCCCAAACTATCCTTGCTTCCAATGTTCTTCTTATCATGTCTCATGCTTTTCTCTATCCCTATGAATATGAAATCTACTAACAAACTCATCAATGCATCAAGTGGGATGAGATTTTATGCAATTGTGGGCATTTGAAGGGTAATTTAACATATAATCATTTCGGGACATATTTTTGCAAGAAATAGAAAACATGGTCATTCACTAGCAATTGTATGAAAAAAGTATTAATGAGCTTCCTTCTTTTAACCTAAATTTCATCATCAAAAACCCCCTCATCAGGGGCAATGCGTCATCATCAACATCATAAGCACGACCATCGCGCCCCTATCTCGCTTCGCGACGTCCCCTCCTCCCAAGAGCACGCCTACCTTGCCTGCCACACCTCCCTTCCCGAGGGTAAAACTTCGGCCCTAAAGCTGCTCCGTTAGGCTAATGGATCTCAGGGGGTCTGGGACTATGTCATGTACATCAGCGGGCATGTGATCGGGCTCCCTGTCAATCTAATCATCGACTCCTAACAATGATAGGCGGGCCCATTGAAAGTACCACTGCAAATACCGCCTGGACGAACGAACACCAAAATTGTGGTCGACGGGAACTAAATTGGTGTCTCGATCCCTCCACAAGCCATACCAGCCGCTGAGAAAATCTGGATACCACTCCCCGCTCCCAAGACGACCATCCATTTCGTGCATGTCGCCAAGGATGAGCGGAGCCCTGGAATATGCTGGTAACCACTGAGCTGCCTAACAACCCGATCAACCAGTGCTACTCTACAATGGCAAAGCAGAGCAGTGGGCATACAGCTCTCCACGTATCCTGCGCCTCAAGGAAACGCTCCAGCAAGATATCAACAAACTGCTCGTCCTTGTACGGAGTCCACTCAACCTAAAAAATAATTAATTTGAAAACATTAAGTAACTATTTAGTTTATTAAGAAATTATAATTGACCTATCCAATTACTAATACTAAACTTACCCCGAAAGGACCGAGGTTGTTCAGCACTCGTCTCCAATGCGTGATTCTAGTCCCTAGGCGATCGTTACACTGCTCGTAACCACTCCACCTACAGTGTGTTCAATTTTCGGAAATTAAAACATAACAACTCCAAAAGCACAACTGGTATATGGTAATACGCCCATGACAAAAGCAACGCGATGCATCCAGCCAAGTTACGTTGGTCGTGACTCGTAGCACGTCATATCTGCCGATAAAGAAACGGCAACACAGCTAACCCCTAACTAATCTGACCACAACGACCCAAATCCAATAGTAATATAACCCATCGAAGTCCAACTCAAGTGTCAGATTGATCGAGGAATAGGAATCCGCCGATCAGCTGCATGATGTAGCCTCGAAAGTATTGCTGAAGCTGCTGTGTGGTCGGGTGATCCCCTAGATCCTGGCACACAACTGTCCTAAACCAATTAATGTTGTCAGCCCAACCATGTCTCACGTCGGCACCAGGTGTATGTCCGAACGCCTCCTGACACAGCTGAAGGATGCCTCGACCATGGTAATGTCTCGCCCAATCACCAAGACAACCACTAACAGGATCTCCATCAACTGAGAGCTCAAGCTGGTATGACACGTCCTCTAAAGTGATGGTCATCTCTCCAACCAGCAGGTGAAATGTATGAGACTCAGGTTGCCATCGTTTGAGCAGGGCAGAGCAAGTGCCCAATCGTGCTCGAATAGAAGTAAGTACGCTACGTGACCGAAACAAGCCAAATCAAAAAACTCCCTAGCTCCCTATTGATCATGATATGTTGGCTCCCTAATTTTTTTCTTTAAATAAATTAAACTTACTCTAATTATTTAGTATATAAAAATTTAAATTATTCTACGATGGAATGATAAAAAAAATTAAAACTAATCTAACCTAATAAATTTAATATATTCTAAATAATTGTTATTCATAATCAATTATTATACGTAGCCTATTCTACACTAATTAACATATTACGTAGTTAAATAAATTAAACTAAATTTAATTACTTATTATAAATAAATTTAAATAATGCTACTATGGAGTAGAAATTTTTTTTATAAATAATCTAATTGAACTATGAAGTAATAAATTGAACTAGACCTCATTACATAGTACATATAAATTTAAAGGATTTCTTTATCGAGTTAAAAAAATTTAAAATTAATTTAACCTATTATTTAATACATTCTAACTAATTCTAACAAAAAAAATAATATAAATTAAAAATTTTGAAGTTAAATCTACTACAACCTAAAAATTTAAAATTGATTTAAACTAATAATTAATACATTCTAACTAATTCTAACAAAAAATAAACTAATATAAATTAAAAATTTAAATATAAAACTACTTAAACCTAAAAATTTAAAATTAAATCTAGTTAAATATAAAAATTTAAAATTAATTTAACCTAATAATTAATACTGTTAGAGTGAAGTAAGGAATTAAATCACAACTGAGATGAATGATTATATCACAATGGAATTGAGTTTGTGGTATCAGTAACAGAAGTAGTCAACTATGTGAAAATAGAAGAAATAGAAGAATTAGAAGAGTATAGGCATAATGACAATCAGAAGAAGGAAATGAATGATATCAGAGACAGTATCCATGCAACGTAAGCCATAACCTGAGCAGAAGAAAAGGGAAGGAAGGTAAGACAGAGAGAATAATCAGAGAGGAAGAAGAAGAAGAGAGGAAGAGAGAGAGAGAGAATAGAATTGATTCCACAATACGCTAATCCCCAAAGTCCTCCAAGCGTTTGTTATTAATCCTTGCTCTGCTGCTCCTCCTGCAACCCACTATTTTCGGATCATCAGCCATCTGTCCTTTGCTCATAACAGAATTTGTTATTGACATTGGATGCTTGTCAAAAACGTGATTCCCTTTGGCTATACTTGTATCATTACCCTCTCCATCAACAACAACCTTGTCCTCAAGGTTGAATTCAAGAAAATTCCTCAGAAACAGCTCAGTATCCTCCCAAGTGGTTTCAACCAACTTGCCTAGTCCCCATTGAATCTGCCACTGCAACACTTCCTTATCACCTCTCATTATAAAACGCTTAGAGAGAATATTGGTTGGTTCAAGCACCGGGCCAAGCTCAGTGGTGGTTAAAGGTAGAGGAAGTGATTGAGATTCCAAATCACCTTTGAATAACTTCAGAGCCGAAATGTGAAAAACATTATGAATTCTTGCCTCTGGTGGAAGCTCCAAACGATAGGCCACTACACTCAGCTTCTTAGCAATCGGAAACAGACCAAAGAATTGAAGGCTCAATTTCTGATACTTCCTTAAAGCTACTGAATGCTGTCTATAGGGCCGCAGCTTAACGAGTACGAGACCCCCCTCCTCAAATTCAAGTTGTCTCCTCTGCTTGTCAACTACCCGTTTCATATAGTGTTGTGCCTTAGCCAAGTTGCTCTTGAGCTGTTCCAGAATTTGATCTCTTGCCGCTAATAATTCTTGTAATGATGTATTGTCCTCAACAGAGAATTCATATCGTGTGATAGAGGGAAGCTCCCTGCCATACAATGCCTTAAATGGAGACATCTTAATCCCACTATGCCAAGATGAATTATACCAAAATTCTGCCCAAGGCAAGTAATCAAGCCACTTCCTAGGATTCTCAAAGCAAAAACACCTCAAGTACATCTCAAGAGTACAGTTGCAGACCTCACTCTGGCCATCCGTTTGAGGGTGATAGGCTGAGCTCATAGCCAATTGAGTACCTTGAAGATGGAACAGCTGCTGCCAGAACTTACTGATGAACACACAGTCTCTATCAGAGACAATTGATCGAGGAAAACCATGCAGCTTCACAATATTGGTGATAAAAGCTGCAGCAACTGTCTTGCTATTAAAGTCATGCTTTAGAGGGATGAAATGGATATATTTAGTGAGACGATCTATCACCACTAAAATCACTGAGTACCCAGCAGCATTTGGTAAGGATACAATAAAGTCCATGGCAATGTCCTCCCAAACTTGAGAAGGGATTGGTAATGGCTGCAATAAACCTACTGGTGGTCTATGTTCGACTTTAGCCTTCTGACATATTATGCATGAGAGCACGTAAGTTCGAATGTCTCTTTGCATATTCGGCCAGTAGAAAGTGGCACAAATTCTTTCAACTGTCTTTGCAATACCTGCATGACCACCTAGCACCCCATCATGGTATTCCCTTAGAATTTTCTGAATCAAATGACTCTTGGAAGGAATCACCAACCGATTCTTCCATAAGAGCAACCCATGCTGGCAAGTATAATTCTGATCAGATGCGCCTGTTGTGCCACATTGCTGTAATAAGGAACTTAACTCCGCATCTTGAGCTATGGCAGTATGAAGCTCATCCAACCACTCTACTCTAGGAGAGGACCAAGCTCCCATAAAGCTTCTTGAAAGGGCATCAGCAGCCACATTCTCTGTGCCAGACTTGTATTGAATTTCGAAATCGAAACCCAATAGCTTATGGAGCCATCTATGTTGATCTGGAGTGTGTAAATCCTGTTCTAGCAGTGTCTTCAAGCTCTGATGATCTGTGCGAAGAATAAACCGCTTCCCCAACAAATAGTGGCGAAATTTAGCTAGAGCTTGCGTAATTGCATAAAATTCTCTAATATAGGCTGATTGTTTTTGCATAGAGGAAGGTAGCTTTTTGGAGAAATAAGCTATGGGATGTTGCTCCTGAACCAAGACATCACCCACTCCTAAGCCAGAGGCATCAGTTTCTAATTCAAATGGAATAGCAAAATTTGGTAATGTCAAAACCGATTTGGTGCATATTGCATGTTGGAGTTCCTGAAAAGCTAAGGTTGCCTGAGCCGTCCAAATGAAGGCATCCTTCTTGAGTAAGTCAGTGAGAGGGGCTGCTATGGCGGCATACCCTTTGATGAATCTTCTATAGTAGCCCCTGAAGCCAAGAAAGGCGCGTAGTTGTTTAACTGTAGCAGGTTGTGGCCAATCAGTAATTGCCTCAACCTTTGCCAACTCCATGTGAACACCACCACCTCTGATTGTGTGGCCAAGATAGTCAACCTCATTAGTGCCAAAGTAACATTTAGAAATCTTGGCAAACAATGATTCCTGCTTCAACAGTTGAAGAACCAACTCTAAATGGCCTAAGTGAGTATGAAAATCTGCACTATATACCAAAATATCATCGAAGAAAACAAGTACGAATTTACGTAAATAAGGTTGAAACACCTTATTCATAAGGCTCTGGCATGTTGCCGGCACATTGGTAAGACCAAATGGCATGACAAGCCACTCATATAGCCCTTGATGAGTGCGGAAAGCAGTCTTATAGCGGTCCTCTGGCTTCACTAGTATTTGATGATAGCCTGAACGTAAGTCAAGCTTAGAGAAGATGGTAGCTCCAAAAAGTTCATCCAGAAGCTCATCAACAGTGGGAATTGGGAAGCTATCCTTCACTGTGATTGCATTGAGGGCTCTATAATCAGTTCAAAATCTCCATGTTCCATCTTTTTTCTTGACCAATAAAATTGGTGAAGAGAATGGGCTATTGCTGGGTTGAATGATGCCCTCCTTCAACATGTCAGCTACCATGGACTCTACTTGTGACTTTAAATTGTGAGGGTAGCGATAAGGTTTGGCTTTCACAATAGTAGAGTTGTCCACAAGAGGGATAGCATGATCATGAGTCCTTTGAGGTGGCAATCCCGAAGGCTGTGCAAAAACCTCCACGAATTGATGTAAAAAAGTCTGCAACTCTGGTCGAATGGAAACAGGAAGTTGTAAAGATGGAGGGGCTGATGCATTTGGATTCTGAAGTTCCAATGTAAAGAGTTCAACAACAGCATTTGTATGAATCAAATGCCTAATATGGTGATACTGAGCCTGAGCATTAGCAGTCTCTCGATAACCTTGCACAGTCATAAACTTGCCATTGTAGAGAAACCTAAAGAAAGAAGAGTGATAGTCTACAATGTGAGCCCTTAATGTTTCTAACCAAGTGGTTCCTATAACCAACTCTCCCCCAGCAACATTCATCACATAAACTCCTGGTATAGACACAACACAACCACCTAATGCAACATCCAACTTTGGAATGCAACCCTCAACAGGTAAAATCTGGAAACTACCAACAATTACCTTAATACTTGGAGCTGGCTCCACTGGAAGCTTCAAGAATTGAGCAATTCGAGGTTGAGTAAAATTATCCGAGCTACCCCCATCAATTAATGTTTGAACCTCCAAACCATTAATTAAGGCTGTCACCCTAATTGTAGTAGGACCAGACACATCATGCATGGCATTATAAGAGAGGTGGTGCTCTAAAACCTCATTCTCCAGCGTTTCCATGTTAGCTTCACCAATACTGATCTCAATTGCATCAGAGTTCTCTTCTGCAGTATCATCTAACTCTAATTGCATCTGCATATACTGCCTGTTGCTGCAGCGATGAGATGAGGAAAATTTCTCATCACACTAATAGCAGAGGCCTTTCTCACGTCTAGTCTGCATTTCTACTGGAGAGATGCGTTTCATTGGATTCTTCGATGGTGGAAGAGAAGGACGTGTTGGAGGTGTTGGTAGCAACGGTGGTAAGCCAGAACGAGATGGAGTTCTCGTAGCAGAATTCCCAGAAGCTGGTGTGCCAATCTGTCTCGAAGAGTTAGAGTGATATGGCTGCCTTGTGGAGAACGTAACCTTGTCTTCAAACGTCCTCGCTAGGGATTGTGCTCTCATCAATGAAGTAGGGCAGTGGGCCTTAACCTCACGCCTAATCTCAGGTTTAAGGCCTCCAATAAAGCAATCCTTGAGTGCATCTACAGGATCGAGCTGAGAACGATTTCCCAGAGCCATAAATTCAGCATAGTACTCACCAACAGTGTCGTGTTGTTGAAGCTTAAAGAGAAGCTCCCTTGGAGACTCAAACAACGAAGGACCAAACTCAATCTCCAAGGCACGTTTGAGGTGGTTCCAAGATCAGAATTGAGCAGATCTTTGGGATATTTGGAACCACGGGACGGCTGGTCCAGTCATATGAATGGCTGCAATAGCAATTTGTTCATCCTCTGGTACACGGAAGAAGTCAAAGTACAGATCCATTGCAAATATCCACCCCAAAGCATCAGATCCATCAAATTTGGGTAGATCAAACCTCACTCTGCTGTGTTGAGCCAATCGGTTCATATTGTCAACCCCACCGCCTGAGTTCGAACCATGGGAGAAGTTACCTGAAGGAGATCTGGTACATGACTGCTCTTTCATAATCTGGGTCAAGCATGATTGGAACGATTCGAACTTCAGATTTGTAGCCTCATGAGCTCTAGCACGTTCAGAACGGCTCTCGTCTGATACTTCTTCGATCCGTTGGCCTAAGGTTTCAGCTCGGCTTCCAAGGCCTTCAGACGTGTGTTCTCCGCCATGGAACTGATGAAAGCACCAAATTGTTAGAGTGAAGTAAGGAATTGAATCACAACTGAGATGAATGATTATATCACAATGGAATTGAGTTTGTGGTATCAGTAACAGAAGTAGTCAACTATGTGAAAATAGAAGAATTAGAAGAGTGTAGGCATAATGACAATTAGAAGAAGGAAATGAATGATATCAGAGACAGTATCCATGCAACGTAAGCCATAACCTGAGCAGAAGAAAAGGGAAGGAAGGTAAGACAGAGAGAATAAACAGAGAGGAAGAAGAAGAGAGAAAGAGAGAGAGAATAGAATTGATACCACAATACGCTAATCCCCAAAGTCTTCCAAGCGTTTGTTATTAATCCTTGCTCTGTTGCTCCTCCTGCAGCCCACTATTTTCGGATCATCAGCCATCTGTCCTTTGCTCATAACAGAATTTGTTATTGACGTTGCATGCTTGTCAAAAACGTGATTCCCTTTGGCTATACTTGTACCAAATACATTCTAACTAGTTCTAACAAAAAATAACTAATATAAATTAAAATTTTAAAGTTAAATCTACTTAAACCAAAATTAAATTTAACCTAAAAATAAATTATTTTATATTTTCTATATTAAACTAATTATCCTAACACATAATAAGTTACATAAACTAATCTTAATTTTTCCTCTCAACACAACTAACTTTCAGATTAATATAGGTTAAGGATGCCTTCTTATCTAGATTAATTGTACTAACCTTCCAATTATTCGAGGTAAGAGAAAAGGCAATTAGACTACTAACCTTTATAAGTTAATCATATCATCAATTGTTTAAGTTAATGGTTCACTAACAGCGTGAATGAATAATTAACTTAACAATGGAAAATTAGAGAAACAAAAATAATTAATAAAGTCTAGAGTTCAAACATAATCTTTGGTAATTAGATATTCGAATTAATAAAGAAAATTACTCAGATATAAAAAAAGAAAACAAAGACATTCCTTGAACGGGGTAACTCCACTCTTCAAAGGGTTAATATTAAAATGTTAGAATAGCTTAAATAAATACTATTAGATCCACTCTTTAAGGGGATTTTTCCACTCTTAAAGGGGTTAATAACAAGAAGAAGAAAGTAAATGTTAGAATGTAAGAGTGTATGAAACAAAAATAAGAGATTCAAAGTTGCGGATATGAAATACATGTAACATAAACAAGCTATAACCAAAATAAAAGGAAACTAAATTCCTAAAAATATAAATTTAAAATCTAAGAACCTAAACTAAATTATGAGAGTGTTTATGATGTTAACTCTTAATTCCCTATACTAAATTGCTGAGTTTGATGCTTTATATATAGTAAAAATTTTACATGTGAAATTTCTAAGCTACCCTTGTTGCTAAAATTATTGTTTATATCATCAGCTCCAACTTGTTGCTCATTTTTCTTCTAGAATTCATCTGAATTTGACTTTGGGACCTCGAGGAAATTGTAGCTCTATCTCTCTTGTGAATTTAGCCACAAAGATCACCTTAATACGTTGAGAAATGAGAGAGGTATACATATTTTACTACAGCATGTCAAATTTCGCGGAAATATGTCCTGTTTTATTGACAGCCTGTTTACTCCATCTAGATGGCCAAATTCGATTACGAGTTGAACTACAAAGTTGTAGAGGATGAAAATTTATTGAATTTAGACTCCAAAATCGCAAAAATCCAAGAAACGAGGTAGATATGATCAATTATTTACAGCTGTTTGAAAAGTCAGCAACTTAAGCTTAACATGTTTGACTTTTCAGATCCCCCATCTTGACTGGTTCAGTTCATACCCTAAATAGACGAATCAAGCTTTCTTGTAGTTAAATGAATTGTAGATATGGATCTTAAGATTCAAATGGCTTTGGTTTGAGGTCAAAATAATATTCCTAGCTCAAGATATGCTCAAATCATTAGATGATGCCAAAATCCACAAGACTGCACATCAATTTTGTCTTGTAAGCCACGTTTGACATTGTAAACGTCCAAATTTGCAAGTTCCTATTAGAAACAATAGTAGATAATTCTCTTAACTTTCTAGGCATGTATAGTATGTAGAATTTAGAGCTCTACGTTAAAAGTTACGCTCAAAATATGAAAATAGCTTTGGTTGTATACTTTTCCCTTAGCAAAATATGATGCAAAATTACACAAATTTGACACTAATTTGATTATTTATAACTCAACAATGCTAGGTAACCAATAAAAATTCAGTCAATATCAGCCAACAACTTGAATTGGATGTTCTATTTTTTAGGTTTCAAATGTTCTGTTTATAGGTTTCAGATGTTCAATCTCTTTTGGTTAATTGTTGGTTGTTTTATGTTTCGGATGTTCTATTTCTTTTATCGTGGATGTTCTATAAACAATGGTTACGGATGTTCTATTTTTTATTGGCTGATTTCTTAGTTAAAAAAATATTGGTTACCTATACTTTCCCTTTATCATTTTATGAACTCTAATAAATATTCATCAAATACGTATTCATTTATGCACAAATATGTTGTAAAATTCTAAGTATTTGAAGTAAAATATGTGATGATTTTTAATCTTATTAATTCCCCCACACTTAGATTTTTACATGTCCACGTGCAAAACCAAGTCCTACATCCTACATGATAAACATAACAACTCAACTCATTTTATTCAAGTCACAAAAATTAAAAACACACTAAATTCAAATGATATATGAAATACAAACACAATTAATAATACATAAATTTTAACAGTTGAATAAGAAGTTATATACTAAGGAGTGGTAACTATCTATTTTTTTTAGTAATGCTAAGGCACCAGTTAGAAGATCAATAAGAAGCCAATGAGTATAATTAGGGAAATAGTGGGTGGTAACAAGAAGAGAGAAAAAAGGAAAAATGATATTGGCTTCCTATTATCTCTCTAATATTCGCTCCCAAGACTTTCTTTTTTATATAAAAAACAAAAAAAAATTAGTAATACATAATTTATTTTAAAATAATTATTTTTATTATTATTGATCTATTTTGTCGTAATCTCTAAAAAAAAATAAGATCGACTTTCATATTGCTTTCATGAACATTAATCAAGGATGTTATTTTTGAATGTTATAATTTTTAACTTAATAAAAAAAAGTACGTACTCAACATGTACTCAAACATGAATTTAATATCTATTTTTTTATTTGTTTTAATAATTCTTAATATTTTTCATTATAGGGATTCATTCTTCACATTAAAGAAACTTAACAAACAAATATTAAGAGAAAAAAACTTATTTTTACATTAATAATACAACTGTTTTGTCTTGATTTTGAAGAAAAGAAATAACATCGATATCTGGCTTTTGATATTTTTTGATAAACAATAAATAAAAGAAATTATTTTTAGAAGGTTATAATTTTTAATTTAAATAAAAATACAGAATATGTACTCGAATACGTACTCAAATATATACTTGATATTTATTTTTTTTACTCAGTTTTTTCATTTTGTTTTAATAATTTTTAATATTTCATTATCTTTTTGTTAATTTGATTGAAAAATTTAATCCAAAATTTGAATGAAAAATGGTGGAAACTCTCTAAAATATTTGTTTCTTTATCATAACCCTATTATAGGTACTGAATGGTAAGATTATTTCATCCATATTTGATTTTCTTGTGGTTCACTGAAATAATATGATCAAAGTTTTTATTAGAATTTTTCAAACCAACCGTATACAACTATAAATATACAACCAAATCTACATTTTTTTTTAAAAAAATATATAAAAATTTAATTAAAATATATTCTAAGTATAAATAGGAGAAGTTATCTTTTCTTTCTATAAAAAAAAATTTAGTTATTAAGTCAATTGAGTACATACTCTACTTGTCACACATAAGTTAAATCTTTATAGTAAAGTATTAAGGAGTTTGGTTAAGATATTATATTTTGTTATAAGGGCGACTCCTAAGATCTGGTAATCAGGGAGCGTGTCTCCTTTTTAAATAATAGTCTGGTTTTGGTGATGCAAGAGCAATAACTTCTTTTTATTATTAATGATGAGAAATAACTACAATAAATTGTGCCAAATAGCAAAAAGCATGTATTCACAAAAGAAATAGAAAAACAAAGTGTAAAGTACTCCAAAAGAAACTAAGTGCAGAGAAATATTCAACTAAAACGAAGATGAAAGAGAATAAAAAAAAGAAACTGTAGCATAAGATAAATAACAAGAATGAAAAGATAAATAACAATGGAAGAAAATAAGGAAAAAAAAAACTAAACTTAGAAAAATAAGAAAAATGGTGATCACTCCTCACTCATATTTAGCATGTGCACTCTTTGGATTCATACGTGACTGGAATTTGGCAGAGCTTCATGGTGTTGTGAGGTGAAGGGAAGTGATGAAAAATTAACGAGTGAAATCCTCTATTCATAGACAATGCTTGCTTGAGAGTTACTTTTAATTCTTGGCCAGTAAATACATATTCTTTTTGGGAGTTACTCTTAATCATTGGTCTTCAAATAAGCAAACTCATGTTATTATTGGAGACAAAGCAATACTTCATATAAATATTCAGTTACTTCTTTTGAAAAAGATCAATTAATTAAGCATGTGCTAATATGACAACTCATTTTTTTAGTTGAAAATCTCATTTATTAGTAAAAAATAAAATTTCGCACCAACAATAACATTTACCATTAGTTTAACATTTTAGCATATATTGTAAGAAATAAAGGTTGGAAGCAATATCTCAAAAGAATAATAGTAAATCATAGATTTTGTTGCAATACAGTTTGCAATTGCAAGTAAACATTTTTTTGCATTCCTTTTCTCTTATCTTGCGTGCAACGTCAAATGGATATGCAGTTGGCTCCATACAAAAGAATTCGAAAGGTTGCTTTTATATTTTCTGTACCCAAACTTTCATGGATTTTTTTTATAAATAAATAAAAAAAAATTTGAAATTTACAATTATAAGTATGAATACAAAAATTTACATAAATAAACCTTCTTTACTTATCTCGGAATCAGTGACCCCGAAATGAAGTTTACACGTATCTCGGAATTAATGAGTCAATGATTCCGAGATACACCAAAAATGAAATATTGGACGTATCTCGGGGTAAGTGACCCCGAGATACACTCAAATTTTATGAAAAAATTTTTTGGGTTACTTGAGTATTCATTTCCCTCTCTAATCATGCACTTACACCTCACTCTCTTTTTCACTTTTTTCTTTTGTTTCTGCCTCTTCCAGCTTGTCAAATATGACACATCAAACATTGAAAAGTACAACGGTGCTATGGTTTGTTGGTGCCCTTCTTTTAAATTTATTAATTAAAAACAATAAATGAGCTTGCAACAAAGAAAAAATTAATAATAATTAAAAAAGAAAAGAAAATGAAGTGTCTTATTTTATTATTAATAAGTCAATGAAAGAAATTAAAGTAACATTCAGATGATAGAAGTATAACTAATACCATACAGAAAAGAAGGAATAAATAAAAGCAGGTTTGTGTGAGAGTTTCAATGTTTTTTGGAACGCACCAATTCTATGAGTATCTTCATTATTCTTACTCACATCCATTAAGTTGAACCAAAAAATTTTTTTCACAAAATTTGAGTGTATCTTGGGGGTCACTCACCCCGAAATAGGTCTAATATTTCATTTTTAGTGTATCTGACTGACCCCGAGATACGTGTAAATTTCATTTCGGAGTCATTGATCCCGAGATAAGTAAAGAGGGTTTATTTGTGTAAATTCTTGTACCCACGCTCATAATTGTAAATTTCGAATTTTTTTTATTTATTTATAAAAAAAATCCAAAGCACAATTTTAAAGAAGAATCTCATCAACCTCACAACTTCTAAACTCTAAACACTTTACATTTTTTTATTCGGGATATGTAGAGTAAATGGTTAGTTTGTTCATCTCCTACAATTTTTTTAGTTATTATGCTTTGTTTATATACTTTTTCAAGAGATTAATAAAAATTTCCTATTTTATTTTTCCAATAGAAACGCACATCTAGTGTTCCTTTCAGAAATTTTAATCATCATACTTGCTCCTTGACTAATGTTGACTGAAATGCCCTGTAATTAAATCAAGTAAGGATATTATCATTATCAAACAAAACTATAGCACATGCCAACTAAATTAATCAGAAAATTAAACTGGTCAAAATCTAGAAGCGAAGCACAAGAAAACCGATACTTTGTCACTCTAAACAAGACAATTTTTACTTTTGCTTCTCTTTGCTAAAAACTTGTTTTGATGTTATTACTGGGTTAAAAAAAATCTTTTTGTATTTTTAACGTATTTGAGTAATTTCTAATAATAAAAGTAAAAATAAAAAAAATTTCAGAAGATATTTTTTATATCGTTTGTTAAAAGATCTTATTTCCTAAAAATAAAAGTTTTTAACATAGTAAATAAATAAAAAAGTACTTTTACATTATTGTACCAAAACATAATTGATAAATAAAAAGATATTATTATATGAGATATCCAAACGTAAAAAATTTTAAAAAATAGTTTTAAAAAAATCTTTTACAAAAAATTCGTCCAAATAAACTCTAAATGTTTTAACTATTTAGTATTTACTATTTTAGAAGTCAAATGCTGCCAAAAAAAAATGCCATAAATGAAGAATTTGAAGAACATAAAAGGTGCTAATAGGAAGTATTAAGTAAATCAATAGTCATTTAAAGTTTAAACATTAGATCATATTCACTCTTGTCCTTCTTACAACGGTATGAACTTAACATAGGGAAAACCGGGTCGGATAGTGCGAAAGTTCGCCTCTCGCCACTATCCTAATTGAAAGGTGGTTTTTGCTATTCTTTAATAAGTTGGATTGGAATTTTATGAGGATTTTGATTAAAACTTTAAAAAAGCCAATGAAAATTCAAGGATTGAGTACTTTTGCCTTAAGAAAGTCATCTTTTATGGTATAAGTTTAGTTTAATTTTTTAAAATTATAAATCCCAAACTTTTGATTAACCAAAATCACGCGATTAACTGATAATCGCAAGGATTAAACGCTACAGCTATAATAGGAGCTCTAATCCAAATAATCGCGCAAACCTCGAAATCCAGGAATTTCGCTGAGATATTCGAACTCAATCGACGAGAATATAATAAATAAAATGTGAGAACATAAAAATGACCACATAAATATTTAGGACACGAAAACGAACACATTCATTAAAGATTTGGCCCAAAAGGGACCAAACTGCAAAATTACCAAAACGCCATTAATGAAGTATAAAAGGGCAAACAGCCCAAAAATCCTTCATTCTTCTTCATTCTTTTCGAAGAAGAAAGAAAAGAGAGAAAGATGAGAGGCAGATGAGAGGCGTGCATGGAGGTGGTGGTGGTGTCACTATTCACCTGCCACTTCCGGCCGTCATAACTTTCACATCGGAGCTCCGATTGACGTATCGTTTGCGGCTACGCGAAGCTCTTTCCGTCCTCTTCGATTCTATACCACTTGTAAGGTATGGGTCTCGGATTTTTTACTTCATTCTTAGCTCTCAAAATTCTGCTTGAATTTGAGTTTAACCACCTTGCAAATTTTCGAATTTCATGGTTTAAGTGATGATCCTACATGCCTTTGAGCATGATATTCGAAGCTCATGAGCTAAGAATCGCGGTGAGACGTTCCAACCCAAGTTCTTACTATTTTTCTTGAACCCTAGATTGATAGAATGTGGGTCTTGGTGTTTGTTTGTGTGTTGTAGGTGGTAATTGATGATGAATGTGGATGTTGGTATGGCTAACTATAGTCTTGGTCAAGGAAATTGTGTGCTTGGATGCTCAATGGCGCGAAGAGAATCGCGTGTGAGCATTGAGCTTGGCATCCAAGTACGAATTTAAATTCATCACTATAACATGTAATCTAGTATGAACACCTAGGCTGGTTGGATCTAGAATGAACTATAATTGAGCTAAAATGAAAGAAAGCTTGGAAAATGATGAATTGTGTGAGCTATGTACTATTATTGATGAATGAGATGATTGATGATGATGAATGATATGGAAATGATGATGATTGTGTGGATTAAGGCCGTGTGCCGAAAATGATTTGAAAATATGAATGAAAGGCCTAACATGAGATGATAATAAATGAGAAATGAAATGGTTTGAAATTGATGAGCCCGTGGGGCAAGATATGTATTGAGAAAGTGTAGAGAGTTGGAAAAGAGGTTTTAGAAGATGTTTTGAAAAGAAAGAAATTGTTTTCCAAGTGTTGAGTAAAATGTGTTTTGGGCGAATTTCGAAGAGTCGTACCTTTGATTTCATTGGACGAAAATAGTTTCGAAAATAAAGGTTTTTTAGAGTGTTTTAATGTTTAGAAGATATTTTTGGAACGGACAAATTTGGCATAGATAGCAATTGGTTTTGAGAGTTGAAAACTTTGAAAATTCTGCAAAAAAGCAGTAAAGCTGCAGTGAATCGATTTTGACTGCAATAGAATCAATTCCATGGGCCATTTTATGATTGAAAATATGTTTTGAGAGAAAAGAATCCACTTTCAGACTCTGAGAATCGATTCATAATATCACAGAGGCCAAATTACATCAATTAGAATTGATTCTAGCCTTTCAGAGTCGATTCTAATGATGAGTTTTCTTCTTAAAAGTTTTCTAAGTGTTTGGAGTCGATTCGAAGGGACTCGGAATCGATTCAAATATCAACAGAGACGAAATTGGTTTGAAAAGATTGCAGCGAAGCGATTCGGAAGTATTCAAATCGATTCTGCTTTTGAAAATGAGTTTAAGCAGAGCTTGTGAATCGATTCGGGGACGCTCGGAATCGTATCACTAGTGTCCAGAATTCGAAATTGATCCTAAGGGTGAATGATTTGGTTTTCAAAGAATTTGATGAGCAATGAAAGATCTCTCACACATTGTTGATGAATTACATCTCATGTAGAGAGCTTATATACCCGAAAGGGAAGAATGTCGCCCGAGTTGACGTTACGTGAGTCAAAGTAATCAGGGGGGCCTGCGGGCTACTGACTCGGCTTATGACAATAGCGGATTATCGGGCGTAGTGAGTGCCATGGGGGGCCTTCGGGCTAACATCTCGACTCACGATATATATAAATGAATGAAAAAGATATGAAATCCCCAGATATATGATAATGAGATGAGAAGAACGTAAACATTCTGGGCATCGAAAGGGGTGTCCTCGGGGAAGTGCGTCCGATAGTGATCCGGGATATATACTGGATCGGTCGGGTTGGCTATGATAATCGATCGGATGAGCTCATTCTAGCCATAGGACTAGGCATGCATCATTTGCATTTGCGTGACATTGATTGGGTGTGCCTACTTGATTTGCATTACTTGTATTTGTTATGTGATTATTTGTGCTTGCGTGCTTGTATGTATGTCTGACTAGTTGTGTGTGCGTGTGTGTGCGACCTAGAAGAGATAAGAGAAGTAATGAGAATAAAGTTAAGAACTAGAAGGAAAGATGAGGGGATGACCCAATGTATAGATAGAGCTCCGGGATAATTGAAAAAAATGACTAATGAGAATGAGATGTGAATACCATAGTACTAGATCACTGGAATAGGAATTTTGAAAGTTGTATGCTACGTATGTGAGGATTATAAACAAAACCCGAGTGACGAGTATGATTGCCTCTTGTAATCCTGCCAGATTATTTATTGTAGTTTCGGCGCCTTATCCTTACTGGGAATCCATGGGTTGGGGATTCTCATTTCGTATATATTATCAAACTTTTCAGGTACAGGTTCAAGCTTGAAAGGTTGGCAAAGTGTTCTTTCGGATTCTGCAAGGTCTAGTTTTTCCGAAGATCGAGTTTTTTGCTGTGTTGTACGGAGAACTAGGAATATTGATCTAGAGTGTGATATAGGGCCTTGTATCTAGTGTTGAACCTAAGCTTCACAGGTTCTAGTGTAAGATGTCGAACCATTTGATTATTCATATATGTAACTATATCTTGTATACTTGATGATAGATTTGTGGTCTTCAGCTTTATTTTGTATAGAAAAAACCTCTTTCAAGTATTTAACAAGTTTATTTTTAAACGGTTTCCGAAATTACTAATATTTAGTAGGTGTCGAGCGTTCATAGTACTTCGAAATTGGTGAACAGGTCCGCGACATGATTAACTGATATTGGGTTGTTACAAAAATAATTTTGTTGGTGGTCAAAATATTCGCAGGTAGAAAATGGTTGTTTTTTTTAATCCCTAAACCCTAATCTATGTTTATAATTCGAAAGTATGAAATTTAAGCCCAAACAAAGAACAAGTCAAAGACTGGAACCCTCAAATATTTACTTAAAATTATTCATTTAATGTAAACACGAATAAATAGTTGTCGCCAATACTTTATTGTAGACATTTAGAAACTCAGAGGAAGCAAGATCATTTGATGAGAATGCAACGTATTGGCGATGCCGGAGAGCCAACCAACCTAAGAGGCAAGCATCTGAGTGAATATACTCCTGCTGCCACATCATCTAGCTTTAGCCCTTCCACAACAATCATGCCCTGCGCCATTTTCATTTCAACTTTGTTAAATACTCCATAATTGCTACTAATTTAAATGCTGAATCCTATGACTATAATATATACTATATGTAGAGAAACTTCATTAATTAACACAATATGTAGAGAAACATTGCTTACCCTGCTTTCCAGAAAAGCAACACGAGATGGCACCAAGTCATCATAAGCAGCAACAGATAAGTAATCAACTCCTTCAATATTCAACACAGAGAAAAGGAATTTCTTAGTAAATGAATTCAAAATAATCATCTGTGCTCTGGAATGTGTGTGTGCGCCATTATTTTATTATTCTTCACATGAAAGAATGGAAAAATATAGGAACATTAACTAATCTGTAAGGTTGACTCTATCCAAAAATGACAACAGACGATCAATGGCTTGGAAATTAAACTTTGAATTAAGATAAATGAAATGCATTTGGTAAGAGGCAATGAAGATCTTAAAAAGTGAATTTATTATAACTTACCTACAAGTTTGATGTCACTGTTCTCCACCAGCCATTTGGCTCCATCTTCCTTGAATCCCGCATAGCTTGCATCAAATCCCTTCTTAAACATAAGCCGCCTAATGATTTCAACATAAACCAGAATCCTAACTAAGATTCATCAGTCTCAAACACTCAATACATGTAATTTAACATATAAAAGCAACCTGTCAGTATTTGATGTTCTGAATAGCACACGCCGAACACCTTTAGGGATATCCAATGACTTCATAACTTGAGCTGTAAGAAAAATTAAACAGTTAAACTTAAATGTTATGTGTTAAGGGAGTTATGGCTACTCTACTATAATTGAAAAGAGTATTAGGCATACCAGTAATGTTTTTATCCCGAGGAACATCAATCAACAGAGCAAGGCCTAAAGAACAGAACAAATAATTAATCATGTATCAAAGTCATAGATGATTCATGAACTGAAATAGAGATCAGAACTCAGAAGAGGGAAGACCACCATTGAGGAGCTGTAAATCGAGGAGATCGACATCAAAGCCGGCATGGACGTGGGTGCCGATGTAAAGACCGAGCTTAAAGGTAGAGAAATTGGCGACGGAACCATTTCTCATGCTCCGAGTCAGCCACAGCAAGTACCCAAACCCCTCCTCAGATTCCCATAGCGGCATCTCCGTGGTGTACCTGTGGCTGATGTCGAAGATTCTCCCCTTGTTGTACACCTCCCGCCGTGGAGGCACGACGAGGGGGGCGTCTACGCTGCCTACCGAACAGTCTCCGGAATCATGAGTTCCGGGGATGGAAGGATAGGCAGCGAAGTCTGAAAGTGGAGCTGCATGTGCAGATGAGGAGCAGCGTAGAGAAAGAGCGCATAGAAAGGTAATTATCAGGTGGGAGAGAAGAGTTTGAGAATTCTTCATGGTAGTTGGTGAGTGAACAGAATTACAGAACAGTGCATCGCAATTAATCACTTTACTTTTGATGGAGAATTACATATTCACAGTCACACAGACACAGTTCGTTGGTCAAAGATGATATCATTATCGTGGATTTTTCAATAATTCACATGCCATCATATAAGAGAAATTCTTTTTTGTCCTCCATCGGGAAAATTTCGTTTCTTCCTCCACCACTTGAAGATTTTAGCTTATCAAGTATCAACACATCATAATCAAAATTTTAAAATATTTTTTCAGTTTTAGTCACAGTGTCGTTGCACTAACATATCCAAACAAACACAGTGCACCATTCTTTTCTTTTTCTTTTCTTCTGTTTTCTACTTTTCTTCTTGTGTCTCTCACTTCCAAATTCTTCTCTTCCCCTAGAATATTTTTCTCTTTTCATTTTGCTTGATTTTCACCATGCATCAAACATTCAAACCTCCACCATCTCCATCTTCAGCTCCTCTATTTTCCTCTCCTGCTCCTTCATCATGTCAAAGAAGTTACTCTTCTTGAGGCACTCCAGCACCTTGAAGCTAAGGCAGTGGAAAGCATCTAGCCAATGATCTAGGTGTATGCACTTTTGCGAACGGAGGCTAACTCATGTAGCTAGGAATTTTCTCTTCCCCAATTCCCGGGTTCGATACCCACCCATGTACTAGTCACTAGAAAAAAAAGGTGTATGCATTTTTGAGAGGAACGAGTGAGAAGAAGACAACAATAATGTCTTCTTGCCTCAAACCCCATATCTCGATGTAGTACTTCAAATGCGTGTTGGCATTGGAGACCAGAGATCAAACATCTTGTTCGGTGATGGTGAAAGATTGATATTGGGGTGATGGTGACAAAGGATTGAAAATTTGTGGTACAGTAGGAGTAGAGTTTGAGGTTAAGTTAGATGGTGAATTGAAAATTTGTGATCTTCTTTTATGGACTAAGTATAGAATTCATCTTTTGTAAATGTAATATTAGTTTTGTTTCTAAACTAGATATATACCCGTGTTTATGGGTTCAAAATTGAATTTAAATAAAGCAATCCAACTTAGATTAATTATGTCTACTTATTATAAGGTATTAAATCAGAAAAGGAGATGACAAATGTACTTAGAAAAGAGCTAAATGTTCTGATGATCTTATTTGGTGTTGTTTTCTATGTCTTTCTTGTGTAGTTTTTATGATTTTTTTGTGTTTATTTGCTGGTTGGTATCCTTTGAAAGTGTTTGTACTTAGTTGTTTACAACCTCTCACATCCCTGATTATAGGATTTTCTGTGAGAAAGAACTTAAAAAAAAAAATAATAATAATAAGTCATATATCTCAATTGATAATTTTCCTGCACAACGTATTATTTTTGAAATATTAGATATTTAGTATATTCATCTATATAACTAAGTTATAATTATATAAAAAATATTTATATCTTATTCTTTAAGTTTAGAATTTAGAATAACTCGTAATAAAAAAAAGTGGCTAAACATACTCAAGAAAAAAAAAACTGTGGTAGCAATATCATAGAGAAAAAATTTTTTATATTTATTAAAAAAATTTAACATTAACATTGAAAGTATATAATAACCTATGTAAGAGTAAATAACAAAAGAAAATGAAAGGTCAAGTTTAAAGTTTAAGCATAAATTTATAATAAAGAATCATCTTTTGGTATTGTTTAAGATATAAAGTTATGCCGCCTAGGAAAAAATACTTAATAAATTAATTGTTTTTTGTTTTGAAGTTTGTTTCTGTGCAATTTTAAATCGATACGTACCGATACAATAAAAAAAATTAGACAAATAACAAAATGTCACGCAGATTATATTATTTTAGTCAGCATTTATTTTTAAATTTTTTAAAAATAATATATCACTGTAGATACTAAAATACCCTTATAAATATTATAGAAAGACAAATATACTATTTTAATTTTTTTTTAAAAAAACTAAATAATCATTTTTTAAAATTTTTGTGGGAAAAATATCTTTACATAGTAAAGAAAATTAATATAAAATCATCTTAATTAAAAATAATGTTCTTCTTTGTCATGTACAACTGTTCGTATTCTCCTCTCAAAGGCTCAATTTCGAAGCTTAACCTCTTCAACCTTTGTCATCAATGGCTCCTCCGTTGACAGTGACTTCGTATTAATAACGAATCAAGCACTTTTTGTTTTTCTTCAATGGTAATGATGTCAATATAATTGACTCTTAGATTGTTTATTGGAAAAAATAGTCTTAAAGAAGATTGCTGCAGTACGGAATAGATAATTTTTTTAATATTGAACCTGGAATTCCAATACTAGTTGAATTTCTTTTAAAATATAAGAATGTCTTTCGTCTATACATTTGCTTTTCGAAATTGGGCGATTCTTAATTAAGCAAGTTTCAATTCTGCAAAATAACATTTTCTCAATGAAATAACAGACAAAAGTAAAGTTCTTAACACAAATATCAACTCACCAATGCCCATAAACAATTCTTGAAGGTATTTCCTCTCCTTTTTAATTCGGCTATTTTGCATATTAAATTTTGGCGATGTCATCGATATTAAAAAACCTTCGGCCAACATATAAATCACATATAAACAATTGATAAGTATCCACACTTCTAAATTTAAGAAAAATTCTAATGAGACCAACAATATAAAAATTCTGAAGCAGACGTAAATATGTACATTATTGTATATTCTTTCATGACTATTGTATGAACAACCTAGTTGCATTTTATATGACTTTTCATTAGAAAAGTGATAAATATATGTAATAATTAATTAATAATTCATGGCAATTAATTGAGGAGAACTAAAAAACTCTACTAAGTAAATTTTTTTTGTATTCTATGTGATTTTAGGGAGTTGTGATTGGTAAATGGTGTCATTTGTGTCAATTTGATGACATGTCATTCTAATAGTAGCTTGAGATTCTAATATTGAATATGAAACTATCTTGGTCTCTCCTTTTATAAATAGATATTCGTAAATAGAAATGATAAATTTTTTTTGTTATTTTAGTTATTAATCTAACAAAATTTCTATATATTTTTGTACACATTATTTTTTTTAAAACTGGAAACAAATAGCACGTATATATATATATTTTGATTGAATATGGCATAACCCAAGTGTCCCCCCATTAACTTTCTCAAGTAAATAGAGTCAAATCCGTGTCCCCCATTGTTTTTCTTTGTAATTTAGAGCCCCAACCAAATAGTAACCAGGGAGAAAGGTAGTTCCATTTGCATAGCACCATTGCAATTTTATGACCCATGTCTCAAAATATCAGCAATAATCCCACATGAGTTAAGATCCCGGCCCCTTTCTCCTTAAAATACCACCAACTTACTAACTACTCAAAAGCACTCGCATCTCACAACCACAATGCCACAAAATCGTAGCATCTATTAAAGAGCTAAGAAATTAAAGGCACCTCAATTTCCCACCACTCTCAAATCTCTCTTCCAAATTCCAATATGCAAAACATCATTTATCTTTGGGCAACAATCATCTTGTGCATTCACACAAACAATAAGTGTGGTTTCCTCGTACAAGGTCTCACCTCATCCACAGACATTGAGGCACTGAAGGCATTCAAGGCCTCAATCAAACCCTCCTCAATAACACCATGGTCATGCATAGCATCATGGAACTTCACCACTGACCCATGTTCCGTCCCTCGCCGCACCCACTTCACGTGCGGCCTCACCTGCACCACCGACAACACCCGCGTCAACCAAATCACCCTCGACCCAGCTGGCTACACAGGAACACTCACCCCACTCCTCTCTCAACTCACCACACTCGTCACTCTCGACCTCTCCGAAAACTCTTTCTATGGCACAATCCCCTCTTCTCTCTCTTCCCTCTCAAACCTCCAAACGTTATCCCTCCGATCCAACTCTTTCTCAGGTTCAATCCCTCCCTCCATAACCAACCTCAAATCCCTCCAATCCCTTGATCTTTCGCACAATTCCCTTTCTGGGTTCCTTCCAAACTCAATGAACTCTCTCATTAGTCTCCGAAGAATGGACCTCAGCTTCAACAATCTCACCGGTGGACTCCCCAAATTACCACCCAACTTGCTGGATTTGGCTATCAAGGCAAATTCTCTATCTGGGGTTCTTCAAAAAACGACCTTTGAAGGTTTGAACCAGTTGGAAGTGGTGGAACTGAGTGATAACGCACTTGGGGGGAACATTGAAGCGTGGCTCTTCCTTTTGCCTTCCCTGCAGCAACTGGATTTGGCCAACAACACCTTCATTGGCGTTGAGATCTCGAGGCCGGTTGTTGGCGGTGGCGGGAACAGCCTCGTGGCGGTGGATCTTGGATTCAACAAGATCCAAGGCTACGTGCCCGCGAATCTCGGCGCGTATCCATCGCTGTCGTTTTTGTCTCTCCGTTACAACGCGCTACGTGGCGCGATACCGTTGGAGTACGGGAAAAGCAAGTCCATGAAGAGGTTGTTTCTTGACGGGAACTTCCTAATGGGGAAGCCGCCGGCGGGGCTGGTGGGTGCCAGAGCGGAAGTTTCCGGGAGCTTGGGTGACAACTGCCTTGAGGGGTGCCCGGTGAGGTCGCAGCTGTGCACGGCGAAACAGAAACCAAGCTCTGTTTGCAGGCAAGCCTACCGTGGAAGAGCTGCGAGATAGTGTTCACTTTTCGTTGTGTCGGTTGCAAAACAATAAATTAATTAATTAGATTTCTATTATTCTAAACAAGGTTCTTTGTACTATGTAGAACCATGTTGTTGTTATAGATTACCTGAATAATAAAGGAATCTCTGTAAACTAGTATACTAAATTAATCAACTAATTATATTTATCGTTATATGGCGTTGTTTGTCATCTTATTCTCTTAAATCAAATGTGTATATATATATATATATATATATATATATAAGAATGTAAGTAAGTGTTGCTGCGTAGACGTAGTTACTTACAGGAGTTGCATATTTCTTTTCGAGTTGAAAGTAAGTCCACACTTGACACTCCCCAATGAGTATGCCCCACGCTTTCCCGTTACAAAAAAAGCGAAAAAATGAATTTCCTTAGCTATTTCATTTCCATGTACAATCTTAATCTAATGCTGAATTTTATCAGCTACAACTAGAAGGGAAGGTAATTTGGGTTGCTATAAACTATCATTATATATATTTTTTTAGTTTTTCAAGCTTTGTGTTTAAAATATTTGGATTTGTTACTTGAATATTTATATTTGATATTGATTTTCATAAGGTGAATTTAAGTATGACATTTTATACTTTGTTTTAACATTTTTGTGATAAGTATGAAGTGAATATTTCAAAACAATATTTATAATACGAATAATTTTTTTTAAAGAAAAGAAAATTCCATATATACATTCTTTTCCATCCATATAATCCCTATCCCCAGATCTCTTCTCGGAAGTTAACAGCTGTGATGATTTTGATCACAAAAATTGTGTTGATCGTCTCTTGAAGCTAAATTCCAGCTATTCTTGTAATATCCCTCACACCTTTCTCCTTTTTATCTGTTTGTTTGAGATTTACAGAAAATAATTAAATAAAATTATTTCTAAATTCATATAAAATTTTTTTGAGTAATGGACCAATAAGGAGCCAATAAGTGTAATTAGAAAAATAATAGATGGTAAAAAATAATGAAAAAGAAAAAAAAAATCTATTGACTAACAAACTATGGACTCCCTAAACTTTAAGAAAATATTTTTGTTATTTTAGTAGAAATTTAAAAAAGAAAAAAAGAAAACTCATCAAATCAAAATGAACATGAATGAAGGAAGGAAAAGGAAGCAACGACTTGTCATTTTTGGTCAAGAACATGTTTGAGTTTGACTCAACATCGTTCAGAAGGCCCATATAGAAAAATTAAATATGCAGGAAAAAGGAAGCATGAATGAAGGAAGGAAAAGGAAGAAATGACTTGTCATTTTCGGTCAAGAACATGTTTGAGTTTGACTCAACATCATTCAGAAGGCCCATATAGAAAAATTAAATATGCAGGCCCATTTATAGGTTTGGGCCCATTATTTAATCCAACTCAAAAATAAAAACGCGGTAGACCCTTCGCGTGCGCCGTTCTTCCTCGCCCTTCGTGTGTGCCGTTGTTCCTCGCCGGTCTCGTCTTCGCCGTTCCTCCTCGCCCTTCGTGTGCGCCGTTCCTCCTCGCCGATCTCGTCTTCTCCGTCGCCGGTCTCGTCTTCAAGAGGTATTTGGCTTCCTTCACGTTCTTGGTTCTTGCTGTGTGTATTTTGTTTTTCTCCTCTGTTAGCTTACTACTTTTTACTAGTTATTAGATTTATTAATCAGCTTAATTGGTTGCTGTTAATCCCCGGTCTCCTCTGTTTTTTTCTTGCTGTTTTTTTTTCCCCACTTATTGTTAAATGTTGTAAATTTGTTTAGGTTAATGGCTCACTCATATTTTAGATAATGACAGATTATTTATGTGTGATTACTGATTAGTGATGAATTCTAGTACATTTCAAGATGCATCTTCTGATTATTCTTTTCAATCCTTGATGTACCAAACATGAATCTATAGTTAAATGGTTAAATCCCAGTTAGAAAACAATAGTTTGTTCTTATGGATTTGATTTTGTCCTGCTCTTTTCATTAGACTTATTCTGAAATTTAACCCCAAAAAAATTTGAGTATTTGATAGAAATTATATATTTATATACACATACTAGGATTAGTTACAAACTGAGAAATATAATCACCTTAGTTTATGCATTTACATACAAATTCAATAAAGATCAACAAAATAAGAGTAAATGCAACTCACTATAATGTATATATATTTCCACAAGAAACAAACTTTTCTTATATATATATATATATATATATATATATATATATATATATATATAATAGAAAGTATCTATTTCTTCATGTATCATCAAATACATGAAATGCAAAGTTTGATTAATTAGAAGAAGAAGAAGAAGGCTTCATTGGAGAACATGATGGAGGCTCAAGTTTAGGGTCCAAATTAGGAACCTCATCAAATTGTTGTTGCAAAGATTGATGAGCAGAGAGGGTGAGAAGCTCATGGGGTATTAGATGATCCCATCCATTGATGATACCAACCTTTGTTGGTGGTGTTGTTGTTGTGACTTAAGTTTGTATAATGATATTTAGTTATTTTTGTGGGCTGATTTTTATTTTTTATATTCTTTTATTATAAAGCGGTTTTTCCGGTTGGAACAGTGAACCAGTAGCTCGAAACTGGTCTGGTTTTCAGAACCTTGCTTTCTGCGGCTCTCCATCTGTGGTTCTTCCCCACTTCCACTTCCTTTCTGCGCCCTCTCCGCCGCTTCTTCGCCGGCCATGGGAAAGATGAAGGAAAAGTTAATATCTTCCCTCTGTACCTTTTTTTTTCCTACTTTCCAAAGTTAAAATCTTCTTTTCCATTTGAGATGGAGTCTCCTGTTATTTATGTTTTTCTGTTGCTGTTGCAGGGCAGAATCGAAATCCAATCACAAGTTAGATAAAAAGCTTCAATTTTATTCTAGTAAGTTCCGCATCAAACTTTATGTTTCTTTCAAATATAGAATTTTATAACTTCTAGCTCCAATTTTTATCGTCTCACTATTTCATGTACTGTTTTCAAACCCCAAAACAGTTGAATTTATTGTATGTGCATTTGAAATTTTACAATATAGTTTGTGGCTTTGTTTACGCTACATTTACATACCAAAACTGTCGATATATTTTAACTGCATCTAACCCTTGGTGTTACTGCAGAGGTGAAAGATGCTGTAGCTTGCTTGAGTGCCCAAAAGTCTATTACTAAGGTAATCTTATTTCAAACAGTATTGTTCTTATGATGGGTTGAACTATGGGAACCCTTCAGTGAGCCTGTAATAGGTTTAATTGCTAGTTAATTGTACTTTGCATTGTTATTATGTTCATAGAGACTTTGAAGGTTCTTAGGGTTCTTTGTTGTGTATTGCTTTTGTTACTGTTTTGAGCCATAAGAACATCAGATATGGATCAGGGATTTTTTGTCCACTTAATTTGAATGTCTACTCTTGTACTCGTATCTTGATGATCTTGTAATTTGCTCTTGATGTGAGTACTCCAAGGAGAATTTTATTTTTACTTTGAAAAGCATCTATATTTTTCCTGTGATAAAATAGTGATCAAGCATTGACTAAATGAAATGCGGGTTTGCTGTGTAATTCAAATGAATTAGTTTTAATTAGTCCTCAAGATATAATCTTTTTTTATTATTTAATGATGTTTTCCTCTCCTTTCAGAAAAATAGTAAGCAGCAAAGGCGGCAGAAGAAATTGAAGGCATATGACCTGTCTGCTCTCTCAGAGTTACTTCCTGATCCTGAGCTGAAGGCACCGCGGAAACCAGATCTGCGGCCTGTCAAAGTTAAACCTACATCTCGGCAAAAGATACTGTGAGCGCTTCTTTTCATAATTTATTATTATGAGATCATATTTTCCTTTGATGTTTTAACGTTGTATTCTTACTTAACCTTGTGTCCTCATTGCATCAGATTGAGGGAAGTGCAACAATTTTCTGCAGTTCTAAACAATCCCCTCTTCCAATTAGATCCCAAGTCTGCCATTCATCAACACTTACGGAGCACACTACCGATTGTAGAGGAACAACAGCCCAAGAAAAAAGTGAACAAAAATGGATCCAAGAAGAAGAAGAACAAGAAATCAAAGGCTTCTTCAAGTGGGGTAATGTCTATGGAGATGTAATGGTTTTGCGTGGCTACTACAATGATATTCTGTCTAGGTCTTCCTGTAATTCCTTACTTATACAAAATGTTAGAATACTGAAAATGTGAATGGAAATATCGCGAATTTCTTTAGCATTGTCGATCGTAATGCTTATGATATGGTTTGTGATAGTTGTATCCATTGGTTCGGGGTAACATGTTGCTAGAACGAACCCACTTATAAGGGTTTATACAAAAACTAGAGAGAAACAAAGGGAAAAAGAATTCCTGTTCCTGAACGTTAAAATCATAACTAACAATTAACTGAAATTCTGGCATCTTGAGCATCTAATTCATTCTGTCACTTCCCTAAATGTAGTAACAGATTCACAACAATATCTAGAACATTTTCCATTTCCACTATAATAAAACTTATGTAACTTTAAGCTAGGAAAGCCATCCATAATCCATGTGTGGATGTTAATCATTTCTCATGCTTCTTGGTTGATATGTTGTCTAGTAGCCAATCAAGACCTTGATAGAGTCCTTGGCCTGAAATGGCAGAAGTGCTCTGAATGTACCTGCATGGAAGAATTCACCTGATCATTTTTGTTTCGGGTTGCAAGTTTGGAAACTGGGAATGAATATGTGGCAATAGAATGAAGCTTAAAACATACCAACTACGATCTTGGAGTGAATGTAAGCCAAGCTTATCAGCAATCTCAGCAACACTCATGGCAGTTGACAGGTCCTGCTTATTGGCAAACACGAGTAGTATAGCATTGCGCAGTTCATGCTGCAAAATGATGCATAAGGCAAATCTGGCTCATAATATGCTACAATTAGTTATATGTAGTGAGTTAACAACAAAGTGGAGTGGTTAAATCATGAATGTATATGGGTCATTTGAGGGTAACTCTTGATCAAGAAGTAGAATCAATACTTTTTTTTCCCATTCTAGTTTATCTATCAATGTTATCTATACCAAAAGAATGAAAGATAACAGAAATAGATAAAAGAGAACGAATAGAATATCTAGTATGTATTGTTACTTATGGCTAGACTCACATCGGTTAAAATATTATGGAGTTCATTACGAGCTTCTATGATTCTGTGTCGGTCACTGCTGTCCACTACAAAGATAAGTCCAATGGTGTTTTGAAAGTAATGCCTCCACAATGGCCGAATCTGCATTTAGCAGTTACTTACTTATTACTCAACTCATAACTGATCATGAAACGAAGATTTATGTCATTTTGATTCTTTATGCTCATATACATATTGATATAGTAACACAAAAGGACCTGTTATTACCTTCTGCTGTCCTCCAACATCCCAGATAGTAAAGGTAGCATTTTTGTACTCTACACTCTCCACATTAAAACCTGATGCATCACAAAACAACATTGTACTAAGTCACTTCTGTTGAATGTTAATGAGAAAGATCATCATCATTCTTCAAGAAAGTGAGTACCAATAGTTGGTATGGTTCTGACAGTGTCCCCCAGTTTGAGCTTGTAGAGAATGGTAGTCTTCCCTGAAGAGTCAAGACCTACCATTGGGATCCTCCATTCATACCTTGGTAAGAACCTCCTTGCCAACCGAGACATCACCTTACCCATGGAACCACGCAAACTAGTGCTCAACAATGGAGAGAGCTTAGTTACAAAATTCTTTGGCTATTATAAGGTGAGAATATGTTCACTCATAAAGCCTACAAAGGAAGTCATCTCATTGTTTTTTTCTCTCTTTCTTTTGTTAGTAGACATCATGAAGACAAATTTAGAGACATCATTCAGAATATTGTGTTATATAATATTATTAGGAAAAAAATAATTGCGACAGAATCATGTCCCTAACTTCCAAATTGAACAACTATATAAAAGAATATCCCATCCCTCCCACCAAGAGGCTCTAAACACATTATTAAAATAACTATATGGTTGTGCTGATAGTTAGGATTTTCTTTATATAATTTTTCTTTCTTTATCAGACTAATTCTTCGTTGCAACTAAAAGATCCATTAAACAATTACTTAAATTAAAATCATAATGGTGGAAAGTATTTGCTTCAAAGTCATGCTACTTACACCAGAGTTTGTGCCCAAAAATACACACAGTACTACGTGCAGGACCCTTGACAATACATGCAAGATGATGTTTATTCTCTTGCATATGATTATATCACGTTTTATTCTGTTAATGATCCATTATGCTGTCCAAAATTTTTCTTTAAGTGGAAAACTCTTCCTCAATTCACAACCTTTTTTGTTTGGAATGAGAACAATGTTTCAAAGGAATCAAAATTGGCTTGCAAAACAGGCAATGTTTTGAGGCCTTCAATATCGCTTCCATTACTACAACATTTCGAGGCGTTGATGCCTTTACCCTTTTTTTTAAAAAAGAAATTACAACAAAAAGTAATGGAATTTTTATGTTGAAAAAAAAGAAATCTTAACAACAGAATTTACAGCAAACACCACCAACAGGCTAAATACATTATCAGTTCTTTGAGGCTGACTGGAAGATGAAAATTGCGGTCAAGACACCCACCAGTCCTGTTACTGCCAAGGCAACTGTAGGAAGTGGAGCTGTGACTCCGAAATTCTGCAAAATCATAACACAAGAATATAATTCACCCTTTTGCATCATATATTTTGTTAGTAATCATTTGGGATTGATGAAACAAGGAGTAGGAATTGGAGAATGGGTTACCGAGTTTAATTTTTATGCACGGTTAGTGTGTCTGGTAGGAATTATACAAAAACATGTAATCATCATGCTCATGCATAGGCAAAAAATAGTTTTCGGAAGCTCATATTATAACTTGAAATGATTCTAGCTTAGCTTTGTTTAAATATCAAAGTAAGCTATTGACATGTGGAAATTGTTAATTTTATCAGGAATGCCTAGAAGATGGAAACATTATTTGCAGTCTAAGTCTCTAAATCAAAGCTAAAGAAGTTCATTCAATGTTGTGTTCATACCTCAAGGAGACCCTTGCCAGTGGCAATTTCAACAGTGATGGCCGATGCAAAGCCAACCATGGCTAGCCGGCCTAGCCAGACATCCACACCACTCCCTCCCTGCGAACTTTGCTCGCACCTTATCGAAACAGGCATTGCCTTGCAGATGGCTTTCCTTCCGCAACTTGTTCGAATCACTACCACAGACAAGGAAACATTGCATAGCTTAATGACTATGTAAAGCTATGTACTATGTAGCATGTAGGATCTTATATGAGCAACACTTTGGTTCCATACCTCCCCCAAACCCATAAGAAGGACATAGATAGCATCATAGATTTTAGACGTCATAGTTATAAGTAACAACAAACACCCAAGTATACATACCGTTAAAATTATTTTTCCAACAAACTTAAGTAAAATTTTCCTAGCTAAGAATAACATGAACATCTCTGAAGAAGCTCAAGTTGAATCCAAAGAGGATTTGGTTAGTTACAAGCCCATGTAATTGATTTTATTTTACACAAGAATTGGAATTCAATTCCTTCATTTGGAACGACATAAAATTGAACCAGAGCTATAAGGCCTATTTTTGTACGGAATTGATGTTAGAAGATTATCTACCTAACTGGTAACCTAGATATCTTCTCCTTCTCCCCTTTTTTATCAAGTGCATTCCAATCTCAAACAATTCAATTCATTGAGAATGCAAGTCATAGTAAATTACAGCATGAACTGAATTCAATTATATCCAAAAATCGAAAAAAAAAAAAATCAGAGTATTTCCAACACACAAAAGTAAAAATTTAAGAGTTGATGAAGTAGGAGTCTTACAGAGTGGGGAGCCAGCAACAAAGGATGCTCGAGTTTGAACTAAATTCGATAGAGGAAGACGAGAAGTGGCAGAATTCTTTGGTGGTGGAGTGAAAACACAAGCAGCATCTGCAACACAACACAGCAAAGTGAAGATATTAGTGTTAAAGAGAGAAAAGGTGTGTGTTTTCTTTGAATAAGGGAAAATATAGATAGATAGCAACCGCGAAAAGAGAGGGAAAGAGAAGCAGAAGGTTGAAAAACAACTGCCATGGCTTCTGTCACTCCAAAATATGCGGTGTGAGTGTGTGCTTTATCTATTGAAGAAAGCAGTTACACACACTCTCTCTCTCTGTGGCTTCTCCTTCTTCCACGACCACCCACCTCAAACACAATCTTAGACTCATCTCACTTACACGTGCCATTTTCTGCCTTTTCTTTTTCCTTTTAATTTTCAAGCTTTACGAAAAAAAATAATAATAATACAAAATATTAGTAAACAAAATCAAGTTGCAATTTTTATTAGTTATCATCGTTTTCCCAAGTTAATCACCTCACAGGTCACAGGATCACCGAACACCCTCGTCTTCTTGTTTGACTTTCTCACTGCTGCTGGTTCAAAGTTACTAGATTTGGGTACACTACCATGGCCACGTTTTCCATTGGGGCACACACCCACTTGTCCATGTTCCACCATTTCCGGAACTCCACCCTTTCACTTCATCGCCTTCACTCTCTTGAACCCTCACCCTCCTCGTTCTGTAGAATCAAAGGGCCCAGCTTGCTCCGTAATCATGTCTTGGCGCGTGCAGAAGATAAGGCCAGAGGTTCCTCCACTTCTACCCAGCAGGAGTTCCAGGTTCATTTTTCTTCTCCTCTATAACCTTTAACCCAGTTCTTATGGGTACCCGTTTATAGCCAACTTTGTGAATTTGTGTATTCGATATTGATTTGCATGTTCTGAGTGAAGGGCACCTCAAAAATCAATGAAAGAATCAAAATTTCTGGAAAATTTAATGAATTTGAACTTGATGATTTCAACTCCATATTACTAATGTTACATAATGTGGTTCTTATAGGTTAGAGACCAACTGCTCATACTTAATGTATAAATGTTTTCAGGAGTTACCAACTGAATCTGGAACTTGTGATCCCCTGTGTTCGCTTGATGAAACAAGCTCACAAGATTTTGAGGACAATTACAAGCCCAAGACCGATTTGCTCAAAGCTGTTGCGGTATTTGCAGCAGCTGCAACTGGGGCAGTGGCAATTAACCATTCTTGGGTGGCAGAAAATCAGGTCTATAAATGTCCTCTTAGCTGAAATTCACTTGTGTATGCATTCATGAATATGTTTATAAGTCTGTGACCATGACTGCAGGATCTTGCCATGGCATTG
>JASCZI010090671.1:122263-133682 GCA_036250425.1 Stylosanthes scabra
GAATCCATGGCACGAACTCCAAGGGGAAAAAAACAGCATCAAAAGAACAATTATCTAATATAAAATGTTAGATCTCAAGAGAAGGACAAAAGTAATCAGCAAAGCATTACTTTTAGGAAGTAATATCTAATATTTAATTTAATTTAACACTTGGTTCCATGAAAACAAATGGTGAATCTTCGAAAAGCTTTTTCCCTGTTCAAGATATTAAGCTACTTCACTTCAGCACACACACGACGATACAACAATTTGAAGTTCAACATTATTCACGAATAAACCAAGGGGCGCACTTCAGTAACAGGGATCTAAATGAAGTCAAACGAACAAGGTGTTCGACGAAATGCTTAAAAAGACATTCGAAACTAACTAGCTAACTAACCAGCTTTGACGGACGCGTCAGCCTGAGCGACGTTCCTAGCCATGGCTGCGAGAAGCGCGATCCCGTGCTCAGCGGCGGCGACAGTGTTGGCGGTGGGCGCATTGACGACCAGGCAGCCATGCTCGGTTGCGGCAGCCAGATCCACATTGTCGATCCCAACGCCGGCCCTTCCGACGACCTTGAGCCTGCCGGCGGAAGACTCGAACACCTCGCGCGTGACCTTGGTGCCACTCCTGACGATTAGCGCGTCACAGAGCGAGATCTTAGTGCAGAGCTCCTCAGGGCTGAGGTTGTAGCTGCAGTCCACGTTAGCAAACTCCTTGAGCAGCTTGAGACCAGCCTCACCGAGCTTCTCGGAGACGAGAACGGTGGGTTTTGCGTCGAGGCCGGCGGAGACGAAGACGACGAGGGGGCGGGCGGCGCGGCGGCTGGGGCGGAAGGAGAGGGAGAAGGCGGAGGAGAGAGGAAGCTTTGAGGAGAGAGAAAGAGAGGTGGAAGATGAGAGTGAAGAGATTCGAAGGGCTTGTGAATTTGCGGTGGCCATTATTGAAGTTGCGTAGAAAGAGGTGAAGAAGAATGCGAGAGTGTCAGCAGAAAGAAAGAAGAGTGCGACGAGAAAGTGCGTTTGAAGTATTAGGGGTTTTTATAGCGAGTGATAGGGTTTAATGGTTTATGAATGAATGAAAATGAATAACGTTTCTCTTTTGTTTTTCAGTGTGTTTGGTGTGGGAGTTAATTCCACGCGCCGTGGGATGGTCGTGGCTATACACAAGGGGACAGGTGGAGTTTTTAACTTTGTATGGTTTGTTTATGGTGAGTAGTGACGGCCACCTACCCTCTAACAGTAGGATTTTCACTGAAGAACAATTCCTTTTTGAGATGCTGTGAATGAAATGAAATAATGAATCTTCATGGTCTTTGACTCCTTGGATTATATTATTGAAAGAGTTTCTAGTATGCTCATGCTCGAGAATCAAATATTCTTATATTTTTAATTGTTGAATTTAATTAATTTTAATTATAAAATATATATATAATTAAGATTAACGGTTAAAAATCACAATAATATCGATGTTTTTGAGTATACTTGAAACGTTTCCTATATTATTAAACGGATGGATTTGGTTCTTGTGTAAATTTGGAGAAAAATCTTTTGCTCCTCTTCTTCAACAATGCTAGAAGGATCTTTTTAACCGATTCTCGGTAACAAGTTTAATGTAGTTAATATTTCAGTAATTTGCATGTCAATTTTCAAGTTGCTAAAGACATCAATCATTATATCTTCTAATAAACTGGGTACTAGTAGTTAGTACAACTCATATCAACCAAACCATGGACTACTAATTATCGCCTAACGCAATGATTTATTCGCTAATAATCCTTTGAATTAAATTTTTATTAAAAGTTTAATTTTGATGTATTAATAGTGTAAAAAATTTTACACAATTATTCAATTAAATTCATAACTTTATAATTTTAAAAATTAATTATTTTTGATGATGTTGCAACAACTTAGATATATAAATATATATATATATAAAAATTTTATACTGACAAAGTGACAACGCATGAAAATTAAATTATATTATTAAATAAAAAATTAAAATATTTTATGAAATTATGATAATATCTATGATATCTATTTCTTGGTATTAGTATTGGACAAAAAAAATACAGAAATTTTTTCTACTAAAATAATTTTTCCCATCTTTTTTCTAGAAATTTTTATATGAAAAATGTAAAGGTATTTTGCAAGATTGTTGAATTTCAGTGGGTTTTACGTATATATGGTCCAAAATTTTTTACTTACAAAATATATTTTAAATTAATTTTTGCAGGGTGAAAAAAACCTTTGAACCAATTAGAAATTTTCGCATTCTGTAAAAAAAAATTTGCATCATGCAAAAATTTTCTTCTCCTTTTATTTTTTTTCGCATTCTGCGAAAATAATTTTAACCACATGTTTATTAAACACTCTTGCATACCATATATATGATAAGGTGGTAACTTAGGTGCAGTTGAATTCATGTGAAGTTATCATTTTGAACCGTCAGATTACATTTTGATCAAACATGTCAATTCATCTAAGGGTGATTAACAAGCAACTTTACATGAAGTCAACTGCATCTGAGTATTCAACATATGATAAACACCATCATTTTTCATATATTAAATTTTTCGCCTCTTTTTTCTCCCTTTTTCTTTTTGTTTCTTCTTCTTCGTAACTTTCTTTCTTTGTTCAAATCTTCTTCGACAACACAAACCAAAGTTTTAATTATTATCACATATTAAATTAGAATCATTATTAACAGAAGATTTGAATAATAAAACGAAAATTGAAATTACTCGAACAAAGAAAAAAATGAGACATAGAAATTGAAGAAAGAAGAAAAAAAAATGAGAGCGACACTAAGTAATAAGGCGTATAATAATCCTATTTTGTATTAGTATTTAAAAATATGAAATTGTGTGTATGTATACATACGGTGGACGCTGCATGATTTCGATTAGCGTTCTCATTAACCAACAAATCACACAAGAATAATATAAGACGCAATGGATCTTCACTCACACACAGGAAATAAACAGACCATATTCAATAATATGCACGCCGCAGTTTGCTAAAACTTCAACTAAAAATGTGATTTGTTTACTCACACAGCATAATCGGTATTAGTATATTATATGATAGGAAAATCTATGTGTAAGGTAATTGATTTGTCATTATAGCACATATGCTGTGTTGTTATTTGTTTCTTCATTTGATATGTACTGTATTCTAATTAAAGCCATATTTCTATCTATTCTTTAAGAATAATTAAGAATAATATTACAGAATCAATGTGAGGGACCAATATGAAGTTAATGAGTATAATTAGAAAATAGTGGGTGATAAAAAAAAAGAGAAAAAAAAAATAATATTGACAATCTATTATTTTTCTAATATTGACTACCAAAATTTTCTCATTTTTTAAATGAATAATTTTATTGCACGTTAAAATTAGTCACTAAAATAAATTATAAAAGTATAATACACATTGAAGTATAAAATATATGCGTAATTTAACTCATTTTTAATATTTATTTTATATTTTAATGTGTATTATATGTTGGTCGCTAATTTAATGGCTCATTTTAATGTACAAATAGTATAACACTTTTTAAATTATATTATATTTTAATAATTCTATGTTTTCTATATTTTTCAATTTTTTTTCTCTTTCTTAGGCTATGCATTTTTTATATGTTTATTATAATTTTCAGGTTTGTTTGTTGCATTTTTTATTAATTGAATATATTTTAATTATTTATTTATTATATTTTATATCAATGATTCATATTTATAATTTAAAATTTATGATTTAGGGTTTAACATTTTTTATACAGTTTATTTTTTAAAAAAATAGCTTTATATCAAAATAAAATTAATTTTTTTAATAATAAAAAATATTGATAAAAAGTATATTTAGTTATAAAATAACTTTTTTAGGTGACAATCAAATGCAATTGACTTCTTGTAAAATTGTTTATTAATCACTTTTAGATGAATTAATATATTTGACCAAAATATAATCTAACGATTTTAAAACTGCACATGAGTTACCACCGCTTTTATTAAATGAAAAGTAATTTTTTTTTAGATTTTTCTTCCCTGAGCAACTTGCATGGCGACTTGGCGAGGGAAGAAATAAATAAAACGGTAATGCTACATGTACACCTCTTTTTGGTGTACACCTCCAATCAAGTCCCAAACGAACAGATTTTTATATATACAACGAACATATTTTCATAGTTAACATGAACAGATTTTAAAACATGTTCGTTTGCTTTTAAAAATCTGTTCGTTCTAGTAGTAAAATTATGTTCGTGCACGAGCAGGAATCTATATATACAACGAACATATTTTATAGTTGACACGAACAAGTTAAAAACATGTTCGTTTGTTTTAAAAAATCTGTTCATTCTAATAGTAAAAATATGTTTGTTTAGGATTTGATTGAAGATGTACACCAAAAAGAGGTGTACACCAACATTAATTCTAAATAAAAATATAAAGAGGGGCAGAGACTAGAGAGTAGAGAGAGAGAAAGAAGCCGTGCGTCAGTGACGCAGTGTTGTGGACAGTAGGACACACGTTCTTCCTGTCGCGTGGAGCTGCAGCCCCGCAGAGTGCTGGAACGGGGAACCAATGGCAATCATCAATTACACCAGCAATTCTAACGAATCACATAGTCAGCTACGTGGAGACCACCATTTTTTTAAAAAAAAAAATAAATATTGAAATTCTATAGGTGAGTTGTAGACTTGTAATTTGATTGGATTGGGTCAAGTCTGCACTCTGCAGGTAAAAAGGACCATATACCGAAAAATAATAATGAATACATTTTAAATTTTATTTTCTGGAGTATTATGTTTTTGGGCCCAATCTCCTTTTTGTGAGACTTTTTGGGCCCAATCTGACAGGGTTCAATTCCAAGTTATTATTAGCACAAGCTAATAGCGTTACAAAGTTCACACGCACGAAAAAAAAATAAGCGTTACAAAGTGCAAAACTACACAACTTCACAAGAGTAAAAAAACAAGAGTGGTAGTAGTCTACACTCCACATTCCACAATGACAAGCAAAACAAATACAATGTGAAGTAAATTTGATGTTTCAGGAAGGATGAAAATGAGTAAGATAAGCATGGGCAAGCATTTGACCCAACTGAACTTGAGCCTCCGTAGTTAGGTGAAGATTATCTTCCTTCAACTGCAATCCCTTGGCGTCCACGCATATCACATTCGAAATATCAATCGCCTTTTGTGCCTCTCTCACTTTCTCCATGTACTCAGATCCCGAAGCTATTGCAACCTGTACCCAAATGCCCCCATCATTTTCTATTTTTATTATTTGCCAGACATGACATGAGACATTACTCTTACAAGAAATAAAAAAGGGCAAGATGGGAATTACGAAACCTGAATGATCGGAAGAGAAGGGAGATTGAGATCTTGACGAACATTGTGGATGAGATTCTCCATATTGACCTTGTAAGCCTCGGCGTCCTCCTCACGCGACGTGTCGCTCTCTCCTTGGTACCACAGCAACGCTTTGATCTCGCTCTTATCATCTTCCTTCACGCTCTCCTTCGATCTCTTCACCATATTCTCGTACAATTCTTCCCCACGCGCCCACTCTTTTATTGCCGTGCCCCCCACCGCGCACGGCACCAATCCCAAAGGGGACTCCACGCGCCGCCGCACAGCGTTCGCGAAGCTCATGCCGGGACCCACACCGCAGGTTTTCTTGGTGTCGATGTCGGCGTGGAGAGGCTCGTGTGCTGATTCCCATCGGAGGGCGGCGCTGAGGCGGTGGATGGAAGGGCCGGAGCTGCACTCCGGCGGTACGATGCCGTCCCAGTGCTGTGTTGGGTGTTGGTGGTGGTGATCGTGGGTCTTGATGACGCCTCCGCGACCGGCCATGTTGCTCTGGCCGGAGAGAATGAAGATGTGCTTTTCGGGTGGGTTCTGGCTGAGATTGGTCTTGGATTCTTCCATTGCTTACCTGTGTGTGTAACTTTTGTTCCTAACACAATACGAAGGGTGAGAACTGAGAAGCTTGCAGTGCACAGATATGTCAAACGGTTAAACCCAAAACGAAACTCACAGTAATTGAATAAGTGGTTTTTTTAATCAGTTATTACTTTTACGTTGGTGGGGGACTTTATGTTTTTGGTCATGGGTGGTGGACTTAATCAATTGAATAGGCCTACAAAAACAATCATCTCAAAGTCTCAGACTGAGGGTGGCTTCTACTTCTTCTAGGCTTGGCCTGTCAGGGAACCACAACCAGGTGTTTTATGATGGGCTTTAGCTGTTTTGTTATGCTAATTTCATGACTGAAAAAAACACTACCTGCTAAATTTAAGTAATTGTATTCTTTACCAAAATATTTTGTAAAATTCAAATTGCATCTGGGCTTTAGTTAACAAACACAAAGAAGGCTAAGGCCCATGAACATCCTTGTGTCCATCTATGATCTTTCTCTCTACCCGTGCGCCAATGACGACGCCATTCTCTGTACAATTATAATGATCTCCCATGTGGCTGAGACTTTGAGTTAATGGCAATTCAATTGCCTCATGAATAAACTACACATGAGTTCAAATTTCAAAACTTAATTGAGGTCAAATAGTAGATAAGACTTTTAAACCGTTGTATGTGTGAATGTATAATAACCATCCCCTCTCACAAATAATAATAATCATCTCCAATAAATTCTCCATACACTAGCACATGTCTAAAATCATCTCAACATATCTCTCTAGGATTGGAGAGCCTAAAAAGTTTATCATGGTTTTCATTTTGTAGACCAGCCACTTAAGTTATCTGAGACCAGAGATACATTATAGATTATGATAGTAGAAGGGTTACCTTATCCGGAAATATTATTAGTCTAAAAATTCAAGATAAGTTTTCACTACAATAAAGAATAGACAATGTAATCAAATTTGTTTATCAATTGGTTGGCTAACCGTTCATGCCATCCTTCACTAACCAATTGGTTCACTTCGTTTTTATTTTTTTTAATTAAGGTTCTGGGGTAGCTCGTTTCTTTCTTTTTGTTTTCATAGCTGGGGCTCCTTCTCTGAATGTCCTTCCAGGGACCATCATGCAAGAGCGTTGAACTGGTGTGAAGAGGTGAATAATAAGTAATAATTTATAGGAAAGTTTTCACATGTACCAAATCACTTTATTGGTATATTGCTATTCCAATATTAAGAGGCGTTAAGATATAATATTAAAAAATTATAATGGTCATGATTGACTAACAGATAATGTAATACACTCCATAAAAAGAGAGTGTAGGGAGATCACCAACCTGTGATATCTTGAACCAAAAACACATCATTTCTAATTACATTATGGTCATAGACTCATAGGTCATAGTGGGTAGTCAGCGTCTCAGCGGCTTCCAATTGCATATGTCAAGGTGTTTATTTATTTATTTATTTATTGAATCAGACAAGATGTTTAATTATTAATTTGATCAATTTTTTTTGTCATTATTTATTTGATCAGTTAATTCTATAAAATTTATATTAATTTATTAATTAATTTGATTTGATAACTTAATAAAAATAAATTAAACATATTCATGAGTATGTCATATTAATTTTATTATTAAATGCGTAAAGTTAATTTTGATATTATATAATAGATAATAAATAACCTTTTATGGAATTAATTAAGATGATTGGTTTGGTTGTATTAGAGAGTAAAATTTTTTAACTGATAATAAAAAGATTAAATATCCTTATGCTTAATTTTTTAAAGGACTCAAATTATTACTCTTTAGTAATAATCTTAAAAAAATAAAATAACCTTTTATAATATAGATTCTTTAATTATATTAGAAAATGTAGATGTAAATTTCAATGGCTTTTTTTTTTGGAGTCATGTTGTAAATTTTGATGTCTAAAAACATATAAAAACCTAAAAATATTACTTTAAAATACGAACACCAAAATGATGTTACAGGTATTAAAATAGACTTGACTTGCCTTGTAACTCTTCTTATATAAGGAAGTCAACACTTTGTCAGTATCATATCGGTCATTTTACGCATGATTTTAAGGATATTTTGGATATTATATCATATACTATAAGATAAAAAATTTATCTATTATTGTTCCGTACATGATATACCAGAATTCCAATAAAGTAAATGGAATGTGAAAACCTTCCTAACTTATAACTCTAAAGAGGCTCTTTTTTTTTGGTGACGTCTAAAGAGGCTCTTTAATTAACTATCTTTCCGTTGATAGACTGAGGGAAAAAAAAAATAAAATAATAAAAGAAACTTTTCCGATCTTTAATCCTTATAACTTTTAAAGTCTAATAAAATAGTTGCTTCTGTTTTAATGATTTAAGTATTTATATATGCACGCATGATGATCTAACACAACTTTAAACAAAAGTAGCGATTCCAGAGTTCACATTATAAAAAGACTTGGATCCAGAGATTGTCCAAATATTTTGTGGAGCAGAAATCAGATGCAGCGAACCCCACACATACATGATACATCCATCATAATATTAATAACCAAACCATATATGTATGTAGGACCAAACAGTCAGCATCTGCTGCGCAAGCTTTAATAATAATAGTCAGCAACACGGCCATTGGTCTCCGCGAAAAAGCACATTATACAGACAAGGATTCGATTCGATTCAGTGGTCAATGTTACAATCATCGTCACTTAACACTTTCCCCCTATCAACTAATTAATACTACCCCAGGCCATGCTAATCAAGTCAACAAAGGAAAGGAAAGAAAAAAAAAAAAAGCTACTAATGGAGTTTAATTTGTGGCAGATGAAGGGATCTTGTCCAAGATATGCAGAGCCTCTTTCATTGAGGGTCTCTTATGTGGGGCAACTGAGGTACAACTCAGCCCCAACTTGAAGCAAGTCAAGATGGCACTCTCTCTTCCTGCCACGTCAGACTTGATTGCCACGTCGGCCATCCTCATCAACACCCGGTTCTTCTCCTCTTCCACCGAACCCGGTCCAACTCCAAACCACTGCTCTAACTCCCGGTCTGAAATTACCCTCCCACTTAGAAGCTCAAGTAGAACCATCCCAAACGAGTACACGTCCCACTTGGGGTTTGGCCTAATGTTTTGAAGTGACTCTGGTGCTTGATACGCCACTGGGGTCCCAATAATGGATGATGATGTTCCAAGCATTGTTGTCGTTGCAGCAGAATAAGGACTTGAACCAATGGTCGCACTCTCTTGTTGTTGTTGCATCAAGTTCCTAGCCGAACCGTTTGCTCTGTGGTTAATGTTATCGTTGTTGAAGATGAGCCGGTCTAGCCCAAAATCACAGATAACAGGTTCCATCTCGGAATTTAACAAGATGTTGGTGGGTTTAATATTGCCATGCACGTGTTTCTTCTCGTGAATGAATGCCAAGCCTCGTGCAACTCCTTTTGCTATCTTTAACCGAATTTCGAACCCCAAGTTGAAGGGTGACGATGAACCACCACCTCTCCCTAAATTAATAAATAAACAAAATGTTAAAGATCAATAAACTTATTTTTATGAATGTTGCCAGTGCGGTCAATAATCAATCAATTTTATATTTTATTTTAATTTTTATTGGCTACTTAGGATTATTTGATAAACTTACTTGGACCGATGGATGCGAGGGTGGTATTAGAAACGTAATCGGAGATTAGAAGCTTCTCGTCTTGAGCCCAGCTGAAGGCGCGAAGCCTAACCAAATTGGGATGACGAATCTTGGCAACGGCTCTGACTTGGTTCTCGAAGTCCTTCATCCTCTCAATTCCACACTCACCGATCCTCCGTACGGCGAAGATTCTACCATCTTCTAGAACCGCCTTGTACACTATGCTGCCCCCACTGCTTCCCAATATATACGCCGATGCCTTCAGGAGGCTCTCCAAATCCAGCTTGGTCTCTCCGTCCACCGTCACAAGACTCCCTCCTTTCGGAACCTTACCGTTTTCTGCGTTCTCCTGCTCGCTCTCGGAGCTTGCTGATGATGCTTCTTCTGATGAGGTCGATTCTTCTTTCATTGTTAGGCATAATGATGAGCATGGGAGCGATGATGATGTTTTTTTCGCGTCGTGGTTATGGTTTTGTTTTGTGATGGTTTCGTCTTTTTTGTTTTCGCTGTTGTTCTTGGTTTCATTTGGATCCCTTTTATTCTTTCTCTTTTGGTAGACGAAGAGAATGATCAATGCTAGAACAGCCATGCCGGCTAAGTCTCCAACAACAATGGCGGCTATGGTTGCAGGTTTCATGCCACTCGGTGACACGTTCTGAGAACCGGTGTTGCTTCCTCCTGTTGCGTTTGTTGGTGGTGTTGTGTCAATTGTTTTTGGTATGGCTGCAATTGCAGGAGAAGATGTAGTAGTTGCATTGGTTGGAGGATCAGAGAGTGTAGAAGGAATGGAACACAGAATCTTGAGAGGCTTCCCGCATAGATCAGCATTTCCAGAGAGAGATTCGGCTTTCTGGTTGAGTAAAGCTGAAGAATCTGGTATTGGACCTGTGAGGTTGTTGAAGGAGAGATCAATTGTGGCGTTTCCAGGAATATGCCTTGCAAATGTTTGTGGAATTGTCCCTGAAACCTTGTTGTAAGAGAGGTTCAAGTACCTCAAGTTTTCCCCACCAAACTCATTTGGCAGAGAACCGTTGAGAAGATTTGATGACAGATCCAAAACCTGGGTGAAGTTGAAACCGCTTGGGACCCCTCCTGAGAAGTAGTTATTCTTGAGTGAAACGGTGGTTAGGTTCTGCAAAGAGGTGATGGTTTCTGGGATTGAACCACCAAAGGCATTGTCAGAGAGATTGAGAACTTGAAGGCTTGTTAATTTGCCAATGAGCTCTGGTAACTCTCCTGAGATGACATTGTTTGAGAGGGAAAGAACTTGAAGCTGTGAAGAGTTGAAGATGGAATCTGGCAGGGAACCATTGAGGAGGTTGTGGGAGAGATCAAGGTGGCGAAGGTGTTCAATCATGCCTAGTTCTTCAGCAATGGAACCAAGAAGCTGGCTATGGGGAAGGTTCAAGCTTGTGACTCTCAGAAAATCTGGGGTATCTGGTGTTCCAATTTCTGTACATGTGATTCCATTCCATGAACATGGAGTTACATCATCGTAGTTCCATGTATCTAAGACTGATAAAGGGTCACTGAGGATAGAGTACTTGAAGTGAAGCAAGAGAATCCCATCAGAGTTAAGAGCAAGTACTACTGATGATTGAAGCAGAGCAAGAAAAAGAAGAAGAACAAAGGATGAGACACTCCACCACAAATGGAGAATGTTAGAGGTAAGTCTCATGATTCCTTGAAAAAACACAACATGTTTGCAACTACAAATTCATAGTGTAGAAAAAGAGCTCTAGGAGCCTAGGGTGTAGTGCAAGAGACAAAGAAGAAAAAAAGAAGGAGGAGATAGTAACCAACTACAAGCTGTTTGTTTTGTTCACCAAATCTATGATCAGTTTAAGGGAATTAACACAAA
>JASCZI010090671.1:135384-149871 GCA_036250425.1 Stylosanthes scabra
GCTTTCACATGAGTCTTCAAATTTTCTTCTGATATGAAACGCTGTCCAAGACTAAGGGCAAGAGAATTTAGAGAAAAACGAGTGATTATTGGTCAAGTGATTATAATTCCATTAATTAGTAATGGCTTATATTGGATTGAGTAAATTCCAAAAACGCATTTCAATAGAAAATGACAATTGAGTCGGCAAAAAAGTTTTGCTTGCTGATGCAGTAGTACCATACCACCATCTGAACAGAAGAATGTGGGAGAAGTTTCAAACGGGTCTTCATTCTTATACTTTTTTATTTTATTTATTTTTAACTACTGGTTGGTCCTGACTCCTGAATCATATATCTCTTTGAAAGTTTCTAACATGTGGATTATTTGAGAAGGAGTTTCACATACAACTTGCAAGTAAAGAAGTGTTTGGAGCCACAAAAATGGGAGAATTGTTTTTGGTGTCTAAAAAAATGGGAGAATTTACAACAGTTCCTGATATTCATCATAGCTAACAACAAGAAGGAACCGAACTACTCTTATTATTAGTAAATTAGTTAATCATTAACATAAAAAGAGCACATTTGTCCTTGATAATTAGCATTAAAATTCTAATCTATGGTGATTAAAGGGTAATCATTTGGATTTTTTTTAAAAAAAATAATATTTTCTCTAATAAGCTGAACTTGGAGGACAAGTTGCTGACACAACAATGGAATTTGGAAAATGAAAGCTCTCAGAAATATATATATATATATTTTCAAGGGATGTTGTCAAGTGGTATCTCGCTCTCTCAGTAAAAAATCTTCTCGCATATATACTTTTTTCACTTAAAAAGTTTACTATAATAAACCATATTTGGTAATATTACTTGAAAAGAAAAATTTGGAAAAAAAAATACATAGAATTTGGAACCTTTCACAAGACAAGCGTCACAACTAATGCTTTGATTTTAAAAGTTTTTTTTGAGATATGATTGTGAAAACTCATGCAATTGAAGACAAAAACATTGAATGGCCTTTGAACTTGTTGATAATAAGGCCACTACATGAAGCAATAATGGTCCCTTTGATAAGGGAAGCCATGCATGTAGGGATCAGATTCTGTTATTTGAAAAGTCTATAACATGTTTTATGTTTTATTAAAGAGTTCTAAACCAAGATGGCTAAAAATAGTGACCAAACAATCATTCGAAGCGCCCCTAAAAAGAAAATTGAAACTGAAACTCTAGCGGATTAGACAATGTTTGGCTGCAAAAAAATTGTAATTGTCAAAAGCAGAGGGATGCGCATGCTGTTGGAACCATGTGGATGATAATAATGAGAGATTCTGGCTTCAGTGTTGTATATATGGTGAATCTCATGCAAGACCATAGGAGTCACTTTTGTGATTATTCACATCTGCACATGCTGCACTTTTGTCTTAAGTTTTGGCATCTATATTGTTATATGAATTAGATTAGATACATGTGTGGTTCACTACTTCACTATAGTATTTGTCAACAACCACCTCTTCAATTCATTTATGAAATAGACATAATGTGATGAATTATATTAAAACAAAGTAAATTATTAACATAAGGCATACCTATCAATGACTCTTAAATAATATCCCAAATTTAGTGACTGATGAGGTATTTAAATATGCAAAAAGTCACACTAAAAACAATATTATCTTATTAGGTATATAATAAGCATGGGGCTGGTGGTGCAGTAAAACTCCAAAGTCGACCTTGCTTTATTCAAAGTTGTCTAGTAAAGGGATGGTTTTATTCAATTTTTATTCATGAATCTATTATGATAATGGATTCAATGTTGTTTAAAGGGATATCAAGCTGTACCTCACGTCTAAATCCACTCAACATCTTTTTACTTTTCATTTTTCGATCGTATTATATTATTATTGCTTTTTTTTTCTTCATGGCTATGCTACAAATTTGCTTCTTTTTAGTGCTTTCTCATCAATCATCAATGCCCCTTATGAGGCTAATAAAGTATAAACTACTATACACGTATTATCAGTGTGTTTTTCTATATTGATTATTTGATGATGAGTTTATAACTATATCAAGGTCCATAATAATGACAATAGTACCTCATCACATGTTTGCCTATGTATGAACAAACCAACTGCAAAAAAAGTTTTTATTTTTCTTTTGATAAAAGACAAAAAGAACCTTAGTGTGTGACCAAGTATTTGTAAAAGGACTTGGTCACGTGACACTGTGGATCGGTCTTCATCTTCCTCTAATCTAACATAGCTAACATCGCCATACAATAACGCAGAGATTTTTGGACACTAGACTGAAAAGAGTATTTAAGAATGGTAAACCATTGCATCATGTGATTGTTTATTTAATTACAGAAAACTAATACTTTCCTCCATAGAGGATAATAAATTTCAGTATTTCACTTTAACTATATATACTTAATAATTCACATTTAGACACAACATTTCTACAGATCATAATAAGAAACTCAATTAGTCCTATTCGAATGGGATAGACATAGGCTATTTACTATTCAGTATTTGCCACCTTAATCAATCTCACTTTGTGGAGTCTGTTAAATTTTGTCTATTACTCTATTTATTTAATAAGTTTGTCTATTACTCTATTCATTAAATAATCTGTCACCAAAAAAAAAAAAAATCCGAGGAATATTAGACACTGCAGTTCCATGCATGATGATTTATAGTTTATGTGGCATTTTTCCATCTTTCGTTATAAGAGATTTCGAATTCAAACTTTACGTAAGACAAAAAAAAAAAGAAAACTTTAGTTCCAAGTTTTAAAATACACAAAATAATTCTTATTTAATTCGATACTATAATAATCTCTGATAAGTTTTATTTGGGTGAAAGACATAATAGTTCCCAAAATAAAAAATTAAAAAACACAATTTTTTTAATAAAATTACAAGCCAATCCCTTTAATTTTGTGTGCTTTCTAATAAAGGGACTGTATTGTCAAAACATATGGAATAACTGTTTTGTGTAAAACTAAAAAATCCTATTCTAAAAATATATTTGGATAATTACTTGTTAATAAATTATTTAATTATTTTTTATTGGGTCATGGATCTTGTGCTCTTGGACTAAAGCCTATTGGGCTAGTTATTCTTGGTAATAACTAATAAATGGTGCCCAAAAGCCTAACCAATATTGAGTCATCAGTATTGGGCCGAATAGCAGCTATAAGTTTTTTTTCTTACTATTTTTTGACAATCTCTGATTTCAAAAGTCAAAACTGTTAGTGTTGGCAGGTGAGAAAGCAGAAGACGGAAAAAGACCATTGAGCAGCCAAACAGAATCTCTTTTCTTTCTTTTACGGGAATCAAACTGCAATGCAAACGCTACTTCCGCCGGCAACACTCGCCGGGAGGTTCACGGTGGCGCCGCCGGCAATTCCGCTTTCAGCTTCCTCAATCTCCGCCTGTCGGATCCCCCGAACTATTCGCCGCGCGAATTCCCTTCCCCCACTCTCTCTGAAGCCTCTTCCCTCACTCACGCCTTCCTCTTCCTCGTTCGGTTCCTTCGTTTCTCGCCGTCCATGGAAGCTTCCCTTCACCGTGGTGAGTGCTTCCTCTCAAGTTTCTCAAACTTATTCTCCCTCCAACGAGGAATCAGAGAAAGCAAAACTTGAACAGGTACTCTCTATCTCTCTCTCTCTCTCTTATCGCCGTCCTCATTTTCTCTCTAAAGTTCCAATGAATGTAGATTTCTAAATTCAAGAACAATATCTAGCAAATTCGTAGCTGAACTGAATCTCTCTAAATTATTGGAATGTCTCTAAAGTTGAAATCCTATCTCTAGGTTTTAAAATTGTAGTTTCGGTTGATGCGATTCGAAATGCATTCATGGCAAGGAAATGTTGTTATGTGATGATAACGGTTATTGGTGTTACTGTTGCGGTTTCGATGATGCAGGTGTCCAAGAGATTGGAGAAGACTGCGAGGTACTTCAAGCGATTGGGTAGCTTAGGCTTTTGGGGTCAGCTAGTGTGCACCGTGGTGGCTGCAGTTATACTTTCCTTTTCTGTTGTTGTCACCGGAAAAGTTACGTCCCCGGCTACATTTTATGCAACTGCCGGTGGAATTGCTGCTGCTTTCATCTCCGTGTTTTGGTCGTTTGGTTATATTCGTCTCTCTGAGAGGCTTAGAAGAACTGCCAATGAACCAACCAAGGTGCATTATTGTTATTGTCATTATTGTATGAATTATGAATAGTTGAGATGATGTTGAATTGTAATATGATTCATTTACTTTCCAATGTGTATAATTTCTGTGAATAGCTTAGTTAGACGAAAATGTTGGTTGTTCTAAGCATCTTCTTCATCTTCATCATTTTAACGTGACATTGTTCTGATGTTTTTGTAAAACCACATCAACATGATAGGTCTCACCTGGGCCTTTCTTATGTATGTATGACTGTTAAATATCATCTTATCTACTCTGTGACATTTTGCAAAGGTAACTTAACCTTTTGCTGGTGTTTTAGGCACCCCCTCGTGCTGATGTAATTAAAAGCTTGAAAAATGGTATCATAGTGAACCTTTTGGGAATGGGCGCTGCTGTTCTTGGGATGCAAGCTACCGTTGGATTGTTGGTTGCAAAGGCTCTCACTTCCTCTGCCAACCCATATTATCAGGGAATATCTCCAGGCTACAGCCCTGTTCTTGCTTTGGATGTATTTTTGGTGCAGGTAAAGCATACTATGATGCTTACTGTGGATGATAACCTTTTTTTTTTTTTTCGTTATCTTTTGGTCTGATGTAGGACAGAGAGTCTAGCTAGGATTGTACCAAGAAATTGGAAAGTTTGAGAGAAGAATATGTCAACTACCAATGGCTAGTTTTGTTAGTGTAATATCCAGGAAAGAAAAATGTTTCAGTAGTAATTCAGATAGACACAGTTGTTCATATATAAAAAAAAATGAAGAATACGGGATGACTAAGACTCACATTCCATCTCTTTAAGTACAGACAATCGCTTTCTGGACATGGTTTACTACTCTAAACAATAAAACTCCCAAAATGTAATTCTTGCTACTAACCCAAACCCATTAAGAATTTGTGGGACTTACAAATTGATTACGGTTGCTGGATTATAGGACTGAGAGAAGAAACTACAGATCTCTTGTAGTAAAAATCATATCTTATGAAGTTCTCTAGTATAAAAAACATAGTAGATGGCCTATGAATTGCAAACTACATCTTATCTTGAGAAATCTGTAATAATGGATATGGAATTTTCTATCTGCTTCTTAGCGATGAATGAAAAATTGGAGTGTCTTAGTCTCAGTGGACCTCAATAACATTCATGTATCTGTAGCCTGTAGGTTTATTATATTCCATAACTGCATTTTCATTGCAATTAGTAACTTTCTTTCTTCTTCTATTTTTGGCATTTTTCCCTTTTATTCTAAATTTAAGCCATGACAATTTTCTTTGCAAGCAACTTTTTTTTTATTGACATGGATACATCTGACGATGGCCACTGCTATTTGAGAATTATCTAGATACTAAGAGACACCTTTAACTTGGTAGTATTAGACTGAGTGAATGCTATTGAAACGTTTGTTATCCTTCTTTAATTTGCAGGCTTCCGCCAACACCATTCTTTCTCATTTTCTTGGGCTAGTTTTCTCACTAGAGTTGTTGAGATCTGTCACATTACCGCCTTCAGAAGCGACTCCATTTCCCAAGTTTGCATAAGGTGTGCCTCAATACTAGTATTTGGTCAACTATAAATACAAGTCCCGACATTTGCATTAGTTGTTTTGTTAATGCACGATGCCTTGATAAGGCATTTGGTAATTCAAGTTTTGTAAAATCTCAGCAATATTGCTAATAAGCATCTCACCAATTAACAGTGACAGAATGCTACAATGCCTAATATTTCTTGAACTGAGTTCAGGTTTCAACTATATCACTTTAATGCCTTATTAGTGGGAGAAATTCGAGAAAACATTTGTTAGAAATGATTGTACATTAGACCTGCTGTACCATTTCTTAGCGTGGATTTATGTACTTAGTTTTTTGCAGTTGCCATTTTTTTTAAATAATCTGAGATTTGTAAAGGATTGTTTTCGGTTCATTTCCAGTATTCACAGGTTTTTTTTAATGGGATTTGATCATCTTGGCATATATTAAGGCGTTAGAAAAATAAAATACCTGAATCAATTTACAAGAAGGAAATGATGCATAACTATATCTCACAACATATATTTTTATTTCATGTACAGTATAATTATTTTCGGGTGTTATTGACACAATTTTTGTTGATAAATTGTAAAAATCTTCAAAATCAAAGACATAATCCATAAGTCTTATGGACATCGACCTCATCAAGTGTGGAGAAGAGAGGGAAAACGAAGAAAGAAGCACAGAGACTTATAGAGAAGTGAGAGAAGGTAAAGTAAAAGAGAGAAGCTCAATTGTATCAGTGTTAGTATATACAATATATACATAGTTAAGACAAGTAACTAAGTAACTAATTTCTAATACATGCTTAAACTACTACCAAATGCATAAGCTACGATACACTATCATACACCCTGCATTTGAACAAATAGAAATTGATGAGTTAGAGTACCATACCAATACCATTGTTACAGAGATCACAATCCTGATTTCTATTACCTCAATCTTTCAAAGAGGCTGCAAGCTTTGGTTGAATACAAAATTGAATATATTTTTCCTCCTCATTTTTTTATTTATTTTTATTTTTTACTTTCGCCAACTTTAACATAGACATGCTTATCCCACATCTTTGCTGATTAAGCTTCATACTCAACTATGATTTTTATAATATTTTATTTCTATTAAGTTAGAAACTGAGATAATAAATATGAGAATATATAATGTTTTTTATGAATAGTAGAGATATTCCATCAATTATTTGGGATAGGGGTCACTTTGTAAAATTGAGGAGTTGTGCATACTATCGGCTGAAAGCCTGAAAGGGAAGTGATAAAATTGACAAGAGAGGGAGAGGGATCTTGGATAAATGAAACTTCTTTTAGGAATAAATTTTTAAACTTGTACAAAGCATGAGGTTGGGTTGGAGTTAATACATGCTAATGAAAAGGAATTTGTCCTAAAAAAAAAAAAAAAAGGTGGAGAAGACTAGTGTGCGTGGAAAACTGAAGAGAGAATAGTTAGATGGCTGTAAGTATTGCACTAAGAATTCGGCTATGCCATTTGGTTATTCTGGTGCTCGTGAGTCAGGGAAGTTATACTATGAGTTATATACTTATATATATATCTTAAATAGGAGAGGGATAGTAGCAAATACCATACATGAACTTCTCATGATGGAGTTAATCAGGGACGGTGGGAGAAGCCAATGAAGGAATGATGTGATTAATACTTGAAAAGAGTGTGATAACAATCCTAAAAAGGGTGGAATGACATGTCCAAGGACCACATGTGTCAATTATATCATGCAATAGGCAAACTGTTATAGTTTAGTTTATTTAAATGGATTTTATGTGCTATGGGTATCCTGTTCTGGTGTCTTTGTTGTGCCTTAGGATTTGAAACTGTTGTGTTTGTTGTTGTAATTCTGTAAACTTTTAGTTATTGTTTTTTTTTTTTTAATTTTATGGAAATGTCGAAGGAGACGGAGTATAAATCTAGAACTGACAATAATAATAATGGAAAGGCTCTATCTAATTCTTGGGGACCTAAAATTTGGAGCAAGTGTGCGATACTGCTCAAGAAAACTAAATCTACATGTGATAAATAAAATCAGAAGCATATAAACGTGAATTTCAATAGACTTATTTGTGCATGGTTAACTGTCACTATACTTGTTATTTTCGGTATCCAAATATTATGTACGAATAACATACGTATTACATAACTAAGGAAAAGTGGAAAACCTTTATACTAACAATTATACAGGAACCCAAATTTCATGTTAGAGAAGGAAAACAAACTTCAAACCGGATCACACAGTAACTTCAATGACAAAAGCGTGGCAGTAAGCCAGACATTCAGTTAATTCTTTTCATTCCCGTTACTACATTCCTACTTAGAACAATAAACAGATGCTAAAAAGACGGGAGAGAAAAAGGGAAAAAACATTTAAAATATGATAAATACTTCCAGTAATCCAGTAAATATCATATAACGAAGTACCAACCTAACCAAAATCTTTTTCGTGGCCAAAACCAATCTTACAATGGTGAAGAAACAAATAGATAGGCAAATTCTCCCATGTCCTTTGTTTTCTTTCTATTTTTCTTCCCTTCCTCATCCAGTAATCTATTCCAAAGTGAGGCATAAAAAGGGTAACATACCCAACTACAAAAATCCAAAGAAAGCATCTTCCAATGGGTACCATATAAAATTGGAAGAGAATATTACCTACGCTGCAGCTATTTGTCAATCTTTCATCTCAAGAATTACCATTACCATCTAACCATCAATTAAAACAGCGACAACATCCCAGCTAAAAGAAAACCTCAAGTACTTCATATGTTAAGCACCAATTTATACGCCCCCTAAACGGACTTCGGTTGTCCATGTGCACCCTGAATTGCAAACAAGAGGAAGTTAACCCAAAAATTCAAGTAAACCATTTTAAGGTTTTCAACATGATGCTTCATTCATATTGCTTAATGCTTACAAAACTTAGTTATGTTTATTAAACCTTTGCATCAGTTAAAATGATTAATCAAGACAGTCATCTGCTTATAACAGAGAGATGTAAGATGAAAACATTTTCTAAGGACAGAAATTATCAACAAATACCAAACTAGTATTATGCCTATATACTACCAGTAGAAGCAACATAAGATTGTGTTTGTACTTCATAGAGCAAAAATTGGACATTGCATAACATAGATATATAGCTTACAAAAAATAAGGCAGCGAGATTTGCTCTTTAGCAACTATCAAATATGCAAAGTGAAGGTACAGTGTTGCTTACCTACTGCACCTTCTTTTCTTTGCTTGAAAGTTTTGGAATCATGTTTGAAACCCTTCTATAATGTGGCTCAATAATTCCATTTATCATGTGCAACTTAGCATCAATTTGGTCCTGGAACTTGTCATACAAAAGAGGAACTGACAAGCTTAGAAGAACACCTATCAAGAAAGTTATTGAAATATTAGCAGCAAATTAATGCAGGCAAGGCTATGTAAAAAAATATAATAGCCAAGTACAAAAGCTAAAGTGGAGAACCTACCAATATAGATTAAAGTCAGGAAGTTGAACAGAGCACCAATACAAGATATTATCCACAATGCAACAGCAACCTGATTCAACGCGTTCACATACAAAACTACTGCAATAAGTACTGATCCCAAAGTTAATGCATCAAATTCAGCAATACAAAAAGATGAGAGAAAAATATAATCCAATACCTGCAGGCAAAGGAGCAAATTCCTCTCGATAGCTATGTCATGTGCAATGGACAATGCCCAATTTATCCAAATTTGAAGCACATCAGCAACCTTGGCAATGGTTTGCTCGGATATCTCCAGATCAGGTAGAGGAGGAAGAGGCCTGCATCATATTCAATTTCAGGTGAAACAAAAGCACACTGCAAAAAGGAGACCAGCATCTCCCTAAAAATTTTAAGGACACTGAAAATTTATAAGTTACAATTAATCCACTTGTATAATTTCTTAGAGCATAAATCACTTTTACTCATGAATATCATAAATCAACAATTGAAATTATAAATTAGCAATTACGATATTGAAATAGAAATGTGATACCTATTAAGAACTCTAGCAGATTTGGCCCACAAGAAGAGAATAACGACGAGGAGCAATATCACATTTGCCACGAATGACAAGAAATTATAGCCAGCGCGTTCGAAGAGGAACCAAAAAGCGGTAGCCGAAGCCAGAACAATACTTGCGCCACACCAATTCTTCCAAAGCAACACATCGGCAACTGCCACAAATTCAAATCACAAACCAAAAAACATGAAATACAAACCAATCAGCTTCTAATTTTTCCTACGGAGAAATCTATCGATTGCATGAACAGATCGTTTCCCTAACTATCAGCAATAGAAGTGAAGGATCCATAGCGGAATTGGATTTGTTTAGAAGAACGAAATCAGAGATTGCATGTGAGAGAGAGAGAGAAAGAACCTGGGCCAGCGCCAAGGGCGTGGTGAACGGAAATGCGTTGGCGAGGTATGGATTCTCCCATTGGCGAAGGTTGTGCGGAGAGTGAATGAGTGAGTGGTGGCGCGTCGCGACTGGCGAGTATAATAACGGCGGAGACTCAGAGGTTACTAACAGACGCAGTTGCGGTTACGGTGGCTCTTTCTTCTTTCCGTTTTTACTCATCCCACGTATACCTTTCTTCCTGTGCTTCCAATAACAAATACTGAAATACGAAAGTCCGTTTTCACCTACTCATTAATAATATGGGCCTCATTGGGCTCTTCTCAGCCCATGTTCTGAGTGAATAAAAAAAAAACTATAAATCAGTCGTTGGGTCGTTGGTTGGTTTCGGCGACTAACTATTTCCTATTGGTGTTGATGGATTATCATACTAATCATAGCAAGAGTGATCTTTAGCCATTGGCATTAGGGACGGCACCAGGGATGCCATTTGCTAACTGCGGAACAGGATAGGTATTGGGTGGGGAGGGTAGTTTAGGTTTCTGGTTGGGTTTCTTAGGAGGATTATTCTTTGGTGAAGAGAAAAAATGTGAAGAGTGTGAAGAGAAGAAAGATTGACCATTGGATTGTGTGTTTGTTTAGAGGTTGGATAAGATATTTAATTATTTTGGTCTATAGGATTTACTTTCTCTTAATTCTATTCACCATTTTCCACTTTACCTTAATAAGCACCTTCTTGGAAATTGCCAAAGTCCAAAAAAAAAACTATATAACTTAGTAAAAAAAAAAACTCCTTTGTGCGCTTAATAATAATACTTAGAAATCTAAAAATAATAAGAATAAGAAAAAATATAAGTAATGAATAATTTTTTAATCAATAAATCAGTTGATAAAAAATAAAACATCTAAAATTACTGTTTATAAAACATTCATACTTTATATGCAATAGAACATCCAACTTAAGTTGTTGGCTGAATTTTTATTAGTTACCTAATATGATTGTCATAACAATAACTATATGGACCAGAGGCAATGAAGGCCCAAAATGATACAATTGTTTTTCTATTAACTCTCATCAATAACAACCCCAAAACCATAATTATGTTTATGGTCTAAGCTTGAAGTCATGATCAGCGACACTAATAAAATGAATCTTTCCTTCCTATTCAAAATTTAAACACTGATAATTATTGTATCCGGCAAGTACTCACACGAAAATGCAAAAATCATCTTCATATGAAAATTTAGTATTTAATGTTACACTTTTAATGAAAATTGCAATACTTTTAAAAAAGTAACGCTTTTATACATACTAAAATACTAAAATCCAACCATTCAATTTATAATCTAATGGTTAAAATGAAAAATTTTCATACGAAGACACTTTTCAAATCATCATTGTAGTATCCTCTATTGTATCTAGAAACGAGTAGATTTATGGCAAGTTGTTTCGTTTAACTTTCCGTATCAAAGCTTGCTGATGTCTGAAGATTTTATTTATGTACGCATGATTTAGTAACATCTGTAAAAAGGTTGCATTCTTCAGTTAACCAGAGCTTGAAATTCGTTCAATAGAGAAACTCCATCTTAAATTTTGTGAGAATTTATACAATTTGATACATTCAAATTTCAATTCTAATTTAATTTTTGTTTGTTTTTGTTTTAGGATGGGGGAAGAAGCTTGACGTAGAAAATCAGTCAATCTCACAACAACATGATCCTCTTGCAAGAAAAGAAAGCCCAGCAGCATCACAAATCAATTAGGCCTCAAGTCAAAATCCGTCTAGCTTGAACCAAATTTCAAGTGTTTGAGTACAACTAAAGCTTGATCTAAGGTGCTACCTCTTCATCTTTATCAGAGTCTCCATCATCTGACGTATCTTCTTTCTCTGGCTGCTCTTCTCCGCTGTTTAATTTCATCTTCTTCTCCTTTTTCCTTTGCTTCTTTTTTTGACGCTTTGCTCTCTTCTTCGCCGTCCGTTCTTCTGCAGCTTTTAGCCTTTCCTCCCTTCTCATATTAAATTCTGCTAGCTCTTTTCTCTTCTGGTAATCAACCTCCATCCTAGCAAGTCGATCTTGCTCCTTTCGCCGCATTTGCCGATACTGTAGCAAACAGAATTTGAAGAATATTAAAAAAAGTCAGAACAAATTATTTATCACTTTCCCAGTTATTGATTCAGTAAAAAGAAGAGAACAACTAAAATTTCATAACTTACGAAAAAAATTGAGCATTACATAGGCCTAACCACACACTAGATAAGATAGTAAAGAAAATTCATGAACAGATCACAGATGCCAAAAACATAATTAAGGACAATAAATCCCAGGTGCAGGAAATGATGTATCAGAAACAGCAATATCAATAATGTTGCTTAAAAACAAATTACACAAGCAAGCTGATCCCTTTAAGTGGCCAAAGTACTAACAAAGTTTGTGCATTAATCAAAAGATTCAAAACATCATTTCAATGTGAAATCAAGAACACCCATCAAATGAGCAAGTAGCCTTCACTTAACAAATAGGCAATGATCAAGATCAACATTTTTGCCAATCAGTTCACATCAAACATCCATATGAAACATCGCAATACGTTTTCCAAACTGAGCTTTCAAATTTAATATCCAAATAAGGGAGTTATATATTGTTAAAAGTGGTATTTTGCTGCAAAAGTTCTTAATCACAATGAAAAATTGAAACCGAACACTTTAAGCCCTCCCCATCCCCTTCCCTCCATTCTAACCCTTGCAAGTACAACGAGGTAAACCTCACCTCCTTGCATAAACATTCAACTTATAGAACTCTTGCGTCCTACCTTCCTTCACAGTGTCATTCATGTAGAGTTTCAGCTATGCATCCATCCTCCTCATCACTACCATAATAGTTGAATAATGCAGTGATGTAATAGGCAAAAAATAGATACAGTTACAGCATCCCTTTCATGCTGCTTTTGTTATATTGTTATAATCCAAAATGGGAGCATGGTTCAATTACTGCAGCCCTATCCAGAAACCAAAACTAAAATTTCCTACTCCCACTCATGTCCTTTGTAATTACTGTTTGTGTGTGTATTATGTAAAATGATCTAAATAGATTGCATATTTTGATTACTCCAGAATCTAGATTCTTAGATTCTTGACATCCACTAATACCATTATTCAAACAACTAACGCACAAGGAAAGTTCTTATTTGTTTGTTTCAAATAAAATGCAGAAAACAGCATTCGTACCTGGTGGAAGTCGCCGGAGCCAGAACCGGCAGAACTACCGGAGGTATTGCTGACACGGACGGGGACGTTATCGATAATACGGCGTAGTTTGACCTCCAGATCCTCCTCTTCCTCCTTGAAAGCCACCGGAGTTGTGTATTCTACTAAGGCATTCGAGGATGACGGCGGCAGCGGCGGTTTAGAGCTTCCGGGCACTGCAACCATCTGAAAGTCACCGTCTTTGGGTTTGCCCGTCGACATCTCTGGGATTTACCAAAACCCTAATAATTACTTTTTGGTTCACCAGATTCGCGCTCAAATACAATGTTGAATTCAATACCCAAATTTGAAATTCCAAAGAGGCGTGTGTTCCTGGGATGCTTGGGACTACCAACTACGGCTACTGCAAAATTGAATGGATTCTCTGCTACTGCCTGCTAGTAGTCCCAATCATAAAAACCCAAAGGATTGTTGTTTTTTTTTTAATCACTGAATAACCTCGCTAATAATACGAAAGACATTGACTGGACACTCAGACTCGTATTATGTTTGTTAGGCTGGGGATTTTTTTTTTAAATAAATAAAAAAAAACTAAATTTATCATTTTAGGCACGTATGGGGATATTTACCATAATAGATGACCCTTCCTATACAGTCCCGGAATTGGTGCAAATTATATAACCTGAATCAATTCCGGGACTGCATAGCCCGGAAATGGTGTAAATGCTATTCCGGGTTTGCAGAGCCCGGAAATGAAGCAACGGACTCTATATAAAGGGTGCAGCGGAAATTGTTCATTTAGAACTCATTTTTTTCGCTCCCTTTCACACTCCTCCAAAAATTTCTCTCTAACTCTTGAGTGTGAAACCATGGCTCCCCGGGGACGTTCTAGAAGGCAGTCGCGGGAAGATGATCGCGACGAACAGCCGGGCGGGGCCGGGCCCGATGCGCAGGCAGCCCCTGTTCCGCAGGAAGGGGAAGACTTACACCGACTCAACCGCGAGTGGCACATCGCGGGAGCCCTGGTTAGCTATATTCTTCACACCATTTGTTTTTGTTTATTATTTACGTACATTTTAAGTGAAGCTAGTTAGTGTATTATTATTGGCACCCGTATGTTAGGTAACTAAAATGTATGAACATTGAACATGCTATGTCGGAATTTGCGATGCAATTAAGAGAAAAAATCAGAATTGCCAAATAAAAAAAA
>JASCZI010090671.1:151121-167536 GCA_036250425.1 Stylosanthes scabra
TGCCTTCGACCCAGAAAATCTTATACTTGAACTGGTTTGGAGGGAAAAGGTTCAGAAGCCGGTAGACAACCCGTCTCACTGACGTCGCACCACCAATCACTCCCATGTGGCGCATTATAACAGAATTCAGCTCGTCCAAGGTGTTGACGGGCTGCGTCTGGAATACTACCGGCATGGGAGACCGAAACCAAATTCCGCCGGAATCCCGGCCCATCTCTCCGTTTGGATACAAAGTTACCACTACGAAATCACTAAGATTCATGGTTTTAGAAAGAAAAAAATGAGTGGGATTGTGAAGGAATGATGGATGGTTGGGTGGAATGGCAACACCATGGGTGCCATTTATAGTTTTTCGGATCGAATTCCGGGTTATGTCGACCCGGAAATATATTTACACCATTTCCGGGCTATGCAGTCCCGGAATTGGTTCAGGTTATATAATTTGCACCAATTTCGGGACTGCATAGCCTGGAAATGGTGTAAATGCTATTCCGGGTATGCAGAGCCCGAAAATAGGAAGGGTCACCTATTATGGTAAATACCCCCATGCGTGCCTAAAACGATAAATTTAGTTTTTTTTTATTTATTTAAAAAAAAAATCTGTTAGACTGGAACTAAAATTTCAAGTCTTAATATTCAAATTTCAATATTTTCAGTACCTCCAAATTGGGACTGAGACTGAAATTTTAATAATATTTTTTTACTCAAATATCATCGATCAACATTATAGTTTTTAATACTAACCTTTATTTATTATTTTTGCTCCATCAACTTAGTTTAATATCTATCTCGCAGTTTCTATTTCTAATTAATTTCAAATCAAACACAATACACAAACTTATTTCAGTCTCTCTTCCAAACGCACAAAAAGAAAGAGAAAGGATAAATAGCAAGACAGTGTTTCGTAAAATTAAATAAAATCTCTTTTAATTTTTGTTGTTGTCTGGAACAAAATCTCCCCTGCGTTTGTTTAGTGTCTTTTGGACACGAATACATAAACACAAATAAATAGAGAGACACATACACAAATCTTATACTCTGTTTGGTGACAATGGACAAGACACAATCATCTAAACTAAATGTCAATTTTACTCTTCATATTATCAGTCTCCACCACCATCACCTTGCTTATTACCATTACAGCCACTGATTCTTCAACCTCAGACCAAATTTCTACCTTTAACAACTATAATTCAATAATGAATTTTTTGAGAAAACAAACCAAGATCAATAAGAAATCAATCAATTAATATTTCTTATAAGGAAAAATTATAGATGTTGAATCATGTGATTTATCAACGGAGGTTGATGTAGCAAGATGCAGACAGAAAGATTTGTAAAACACTAGGGAGAAGAAGACAGAGATCTGAACGAAAGCAAGAAAGCCAGTTGAAGCAGACACAAAAAAAGAAAGATAGTTTAAGCAACGCGGAAGCACACAGACATATCATAACAGCAGCAACGCGATGAGAGAAAGACATGAATGAATGAGGAAGAGAGGTGTTAAGACAGAGGGAAGATGGATAGAAGGAGAGAGGGAGGAATAGTGCCAGTACAGTGACAGTGGGCGTGTGTGGTGGTGGCGTGGCAAAGGGAAGATGGAGGAAGGAGGATGGTGTGACTGGTGAGCCACTGATCGAAAATGAGGGAAGAAGATAGGAAAGAAGAAGAGTTAGGGTTATGGTAGAATTGGTATTTTGAAAATTAATAAAGGATAAAAGTGTAAAATTTTCTGTCTAATAAGTTGTGTCTCTTTATTTTGATGGTACACTAAATACATGTATTTTGTGTCTCTTTGTGTGTAACCGTGTCATTCAAAATTTTGTGTCTCACAATTCAAACGTAGTATATGTACTCTCGTGTCCATGTTCAGTGTGGACATACACACTAACCAAACGGTGCAATAAATATAAGTAACAATAATTATATTTAGTAAAGTAATTTTTAAAATTAAAAAACTATAACAAATATAAATATAATAATAAATGTTAATATTTTTATGTGTTCTTTTTTTCAACAAATGTAAATAATTTTTCTTAAATTTGAATGATGGTTAAACTTAATCAGCAAAAATATCTTTATATCTAATATTTTTTAAGAGATAATGGATTTTTTTATAAAATTTTAGAGATAAGGTATTGTATTTGGATATTAAAAACTAATTTTATGTTTTATTTTTTGAAAAAAAATTAACCTTATGTTTAAACATAGGATGAAATCACCTTAATGAAATTATGAATCCATTTATTTAGGTTTAGCTTTAACGGATATCTTCACACACTCTTTCTTAGGAAGTAAGGATCACTTTTGAAAAGTAATTCACTGTCAATTTTGTAAAAAGCTTTTCGGTTTTTTTTGTGTAAAAAAGAATTCGTGTAATTTCTTTTCTTTTAGGGAATTAATAAGCTATTACATCCGAAACTTACTAAAGGAATGCCTAGCCTTTTTACAAGGCCTAGAAGATCACCACTTTAAATTATGATTTTGCGCATGATGTCAGTCTCGACACTCGGATACTGAAGTTAGAAGACTGAAGACCATGCTTCTTACCACCCACGCTACCCATAAGACGGGGTATGACTATTTATGTAAAACCTTTTCCTTTTGTTTTCGGGAGTGAACTACTAACTCGGCCCTTGTCCATTTTCTTGAACGACATCGCGGACCCTGACAATAAAAAACCACCACGGCGGCCCCCCTCCCTGCTCGACGTGACACAAGGTGGCCCCTCCGTGAGTGGCATCGTCAAATCCTAACGGAAGTGGCTAACGTGTCACGTTAAGTCGATGACGTGGCCGTTAATTGCCAAAGTAAAAGATTAGAAATGGTCGGGGGTCGATTTGACACACTCCAAATAAACAAAAGGGGGTCGATCTGTCTTAATTTGATAAAAGTTAGGGGTTTAAGTGTCATGTTTTGAAATGGTCAGGGTTCGTTTCATCCTTTTTATTGTTAAATTAACTCCTACATCTCTTAACAGTAGGGTGATCCTATAGTGACAAATGATGATACTGCCAATGCCAATGTGGATCCAGTTGTGAGTTAACCTGACTTAAATGTCAATTTATTATTTTGTGCAAATGCTAATCAATATTATATAAACTCCCTAGAGAAATTGCACTACAATATATGATACTCACTGCTATATGTTTATTGCTGATACAATTGCTGTAGTTATATGTTTAATACAATAGGTTCTGATTGATTTAAAAAAAAAACTATACATATATTTAATAAGAGTCATATAATATTGTGTTGTTTCACACTACAACTTAAGAAATTGTGGTGATAGACTAATCTTAATACCATAAACTACCTTTATCTAATATCATTTCATGCTTTACAGCGAAAAGCGCATAAAAGCTAAGATATTGCATTGATCATAACTAATAACCCAATACCTCTAATAAGATTTGTAAATGCAATTATCAACATAAAGGCAACAACAATCAATGAAATACTAATGCAACTACTCCCAATCTTAACAATAAAATAAGACGAAACGAACCCTCACCATCTCAAAATATGCCACTTAAATCCCTAACCTTCATCAAATTAAGACAGATCGACCCCTTTTATTTATTTAGAGTGTGCCAAATCAACCCCTGGCAATTTCTGACCTTCCACGTTGATAGTTATCGGCCACGTCATCGACTTAACGTGACACGTCAGCCACTTCCGTTAGAATTTGACGATGCCATTCACAGAGGGGCCGCCTTATGTCACGGTAAGCAAGGAGGGGGGCCGCCGTGGTGGTTTTTTATTGTCAGGGTCCGCGATGTCGTTCAAGAAAATGGACAGGGCTGAGTTGGTAGTTCACTCTTACTTTTGGTATGGATGTAAAACTTTTGTTTTTGGACACAGTTTGTAAAATTTATATACACCAATCTTTTTGTCCAAAAAACACTTTGCGATTTTAGATCAAACTATATTTTGGGCCTATGTTTGTTGAATTGTGGAGTCCGGTAGAGGGCCCATTGGCTCCAAGTTCTTGTAATTAGTTTGATTTTACTATATCGTCCCTGCCCATCTCGCATCTGAGTTTGAGCTACCGGAGAGAGGGAGAGAGAGAGAGAGAGAGGAACACAGTGAGAGAGAGAGATTCATTCATAGATCAGAGTGTTGGCATTCGCAATTCGAATTTCGTTGAAAACGAAGAAATAATCCTGGATCGGTTTCTGTTCTGAGCTGACATAGCAAAACAGAAGAGACGAGAAGAGTGAAGAAGGCAAGGAAGGATGTTGCCTACATCATCTTCGAAAGGACGCGCTTCGTCCTCCTCTTCTTCCTCTCGACCTAATCCCATGCTTCTTCCCTACCTCCGCAGAATCATCAAGGTTCCCTCTCTCATCTCTCTTATTTCCTTCCCAATTTTCATATCTATATTCTCTTCTCCCCTCTAAGATCCAATTCATACTATCGTTAATGCCATCCCACTGTGCTCCAATTCATGATACCCGAACAAAAATTAAAAGGCAGCGTAAGATTTAACCCTTGCATATTATTGTTGCCATGGGATACCGAATAGGTTCAGCTCTAATACTCATGCTTTTTTTATATAATTTTTTTGTGGCTTCTAAAATAGTTCGATTAAGTAGATTTGGTTGTGAATTTCTGATTTGAATAGTCATAATTTACTGCTCATCAGTGTGTAGTTTATGCCTTTTGTTGTTGTGGATGGTGTGTTATGTTTCTTTTAGTTCTAATTTCTACTGTATTAACTCCTTATTTTCTCTCTGTAATTTGATTATGCATTGTAGTGGCAACAAATGGATATCGAATATACATTTTGGCAAATGCTTCATCTATGTACGTCACCAAAAGTCGTGTAAGTGCATATAGAATTTTCCATTTTTGAAAATAGCTATGAACACATTTTGTTAATTGTTATCATGATCTGCTACAACAGTATGATCCCTCTTTTATTTGACAAATTACACCACTGTATGATGCACACAAAGACTTATTCTGATGTTCTGGGTTGTGTATGTACTTGCAATTCTGAATTACCTCTTTCTCTGGTTGCTTTTTTTGGTGCACTTGATGTGGAACTGGATAATGGATGCAGCTACCAGCATACAAAGTATCATAAACGTACGTCCACTTCTGATGATTATCTTGTTCTATCTTGCCGTAAATGTTTATAGATCATGATTAATCCAATTGTTCTATCTTTCCCTTAATATTTATAGACCATGATTTGTCCAACAACAACCTTCATTGAGCTTCTTTTACATGTATATTACTGAGTTATTATCTGCAACAATTCATAACACTTATGCTAGTTACATGCATGCTGCACATGTTCTTCGATCTAGGGTGTGGGGATGATAAATAGATGTTATCCTTGGTAAACTTTTGATGAAAGCATTGTGCATGCAGTAACCAGTTAGAAATGCATTTAATGGTAATTGAAGCTGATATGTTATTCATCATATCTAATCATGTATTGCTGAAATTTCTTAATTCTGAAATTCACTCACATGATCTGGCTTTGGCAACATTGCTGCTCAAACAGAAGAGTTTATGAGTATCAATTGATATGGGTCTCATCAAACTATTACATTCCCTTTAGTTTTATCTCTTAAATTTTAGTAGTACATTTTAGCAATTTGATAATTTATGTCCACAGTATTAACGAGGCTTAATTTTACAGTTAACTTGCCTTTTGAGTAAATATATCTTTAAATTTGGCTGTAATATGCTTTAGAACTTGCGCCTTGTATGATGTTTGGTTAAGGATGCTTAGTCATTGTCTTAATTTGGTGATATACATATATATTACCCAATTTTTCAGAAAAAAAATGGAAGCCATTTCTTACATAAGTAATCTATTTTGAAGTGTAAATTTCTGTGTTTCATAAAAAGTGTTTAATTTGTTTCTTTTTCCCTATTTGGTATCAGAAACCAAGAACCAATGGGCACGTGACGATCCTGCTTTTGTTGTGATCTGCAGCCTTCTTGTGGCCATCGCAACTTCGGCTTATTGTGCAGCGTAAGTTTCTCTTACACCATGCTGGTGGTGGCTTATCATCATTAGATTACTAGGAAAATTAAAATAAAAAATAAAAAGTTTTAAATATTGTAATGCAAAATCAACATATAATCACAAATGAAAGTGTTGCTTTATATTTTGAAATGTATACTTATATCAAATCTGAAAATACTTGGCTTTAGACATATTATTTGCCTCCTTATTGAGTTCAGCAAGTGCTAAACTGGTCCAATCCTAACTTTTCTTTTGATGTATTTTGCCATTTATTGTCAGGTACGATCATAGCACTGCACACGCAATTTTTGTTGTCTTCTCAGTATTGATATTTCACTTTCTATTGACTGGGGTATTTCTAGCAACTTTCTGTTGGTAAGGCAATTTCCCTAGTAAATATTACATCCATTTCTTATTAAGATCTTGATATCAAAGCTGATGTGCAATCTACAGGTTTCTAACTAATGCCTATCTACGAGAAGAAGCTCCAAATAGTTATGTGGTTGAACAGCGTGTTGAATGGTGAGCACCAGGATGTTAACACGTAGTTGTATGCATCAATTTCAAGAGCATGTCCTGATCTTTGTTAAAATTTAATTTAGCAATTATTCCTTAAATGCTTGACATCATTGATAAGCATGGGATTTAATTGGTCACCTGTCTCAGATTTTATTTATTATATTCTAGTGGCTGACTATATTTTTGTTTTTCATGGAAGGATGTATGCATTTGATGTGCATTGCAACTCTTTCTTCCCTATGTTTGTATTGCTATATGGTAATTTCGTACTCTATTCATTATGGATTCAGTCGTAATGTTGGCAGCCATATTTCTTGCATTAGAGTGGCACTAATTCTGGTTCTTTGGCAGTGATCCATTATTTTTTGTCTCCTCTATTGGTGGCTCATGGCTTCATTCCAGTTTTGCTGTCAAATCTACTGTTCATGGTGGGCGCATCATACTATCATTATCTAAATTTCTTAGGTTATGATGGTAATAATTCTCTCTTGCTCTATGTCTCTCTTCTTTAGGTTTTTGGTTTAATATTACTTTTGGGTATTATATGAGTGTGGATGGTACAAGATATTATCAGTGTAGTTTCCATTGCTTGCGACTGAATAACTGGATGTTAAAGTGTCTGTGGCAAACTTGCTTGCCAGGGATATGTAATTCTGAAATTGAATGCTTGAATTTGAATTGGTAGCGAATAATAGGGAACTAATTGATTTACTTCTATGGCTGTAGTGCTGCCCTTTTTGGAGAGGACCACCTTTTTCCTTTACCCAATTGGCGTTGTAATTATCCTTTCTCCCATTTGTAAGTATTTAAATGTGTCATTTTTGTTCTTTCGCGCTGTGTTAGTCTCGCATCTAAACTCAATTTTTGGTTTGCAGTGATTTTGAGTGGCTTCAATCCTTCTAGATACTTCATGAATGTGTACTTCAGCCATCAAATATGATCTATTCCGGCTTCAACTTTTGACCTGTCAGCGTCCTTGAGCTTATAGGGCATTCTGAGACTACAACATGAGAAGGCATGAATGAGTGTTTGAGTGATTGTTTGTTTGACGAATGGTATAGCCCGGAAATGTCTCAATTTAGGCCTTCTACCGCTGCCAATGGAAGTTGAACCTGTAGTAATTCAGGGTAGCCAGTGTATTTTTTACAGTTATTGAATAGAAGAATATTTGTTAAAATGAATATATCCATTGTAATGAATTTTCTCTGTCAATCTCTTATCTTTTGCCTAACAAAGAACATCCTTGTTGAATATATTCTTATTTACATCAGAAGCCATACATGATTGATCCATAACTCCAAGTGTGACTCAGGAGTGAAGTCTAAAATACTCCACTTCTGACCAAATACCGTATCCTTAATACCAGAGTACTCACTATAGTTGATTAATTCGCCTATGATTATGCCAATGTGTAACACCGTCAATTGGAAACTGATGAAGTTATATTTGAGTTTCTATTTGTAATTTGCGTTTCTTAGGAACTAGGAACAGTGCAAAAAATGATAATACACATAAACACATTGAATACATAAATCTTTTCCACTTGAGGGAGTAATTAATTAGGATGTGTTTGTGTATTTTATGTGTACACCAATATTAATTGAATTAATAAAATAATCATTTAGGATGTGTTTGTGTATTTTATGTGTACACCAATATTAATTGAATTAATAAAATAATCATTTATGTTTTAGCCGAACCACATGGCTCAGCGCCAATAAGTTTTGTGTTATCTTTTTGGAAACACTAGCTAACTTGTTGGGTGAGGTTTGGATGGGTAATTGGGTTGGGCACAAATATTTGGGCCAAGTACTGACAGTTTTCGTGACATACACTTCTGGGCTTTTATGTTTTTTGGTTTCTTTAAAATTTTGTAGCTAAGTCTTATTTTCGTTAGAGTCAGTCCAAAATATATATACATTATATATATTTTTTCATTAGAGCAAATATCATTTTAAATTAAATATGTGTTAATTAAATATTCCTTTTATATTTTTTTAATTATTATTTTTGAAATGTGTAATTCAAACACTTTTTTCCTTCACATTGAGTTTTAAAAATTTCAATTTCATTATTTGGCGCATACTTTGGTAGCATATAAAAAAAGGGCCTTATAACGCTAAAATCAAGCAATGCTTATATTATAAATATATAAAAAAAAGTTAGTTACACGTTAAATCAAGTAAAAAAAATATTAGATGGAAATATTTTAACATTATAACTTTATTCTTTCATTTATTGTCAAAAGAAATTATTTAATTTCTAATGTTTGTTACATAAATTATTTACTTCACTCTTGATTTGATTCTAGATACTATCTTTCAAACATAATAAAAATAAATGTTTGGGAGACAAAAATTTTCAGCCCAAATTTATAATTTATATCTTCATTTATGATGTAATTGTTGTTCATGTACACTCTTTCTTATTAAATGCATTAATTATTAATTTTCGTTTCGTATTTGACTTAATAATATTAATAGCACATGTTTCATTTTCACTTTTATATTTTTTATTTATGTGTATATATTTAATATTTTTTTATATATTATAGATGTTATATGTATTAAATTATAGATGTTATATGTATAATATTATAGATGTTATTTATTTTTAAATATATTAAAAAATAATATTTTAAAATAAATATATCCATAATACTATGCTCATAGTATCTATAATTTTATTAATATAACATTTATAATTTTACATAAATATGTAACATTCAAATATTCAATAATAATATTCAAAATTTACTTTTTTTTATATATTTATTTTAAATATTACTCACTAAATCTTCACATGTTATTTATTTTTTTTATTCATTTTTATTTTGTTACATTTAAATAACGTATTTTTTTTTTAAAAGTTAAAATGTATAATTAATTATTGAAATAATTACTACTTATTAATCTACTCATTTTAATTGTACATTTAATGTGGTGTTATTATTGATCTTTGTTCTTTTAAGATTATTATTTACCTAACATTACTCTTTCTTTAATTTTTTTTGGGACATCTTTTTCTTTAATTTTGACTGTCTCTTCGTTTTATTTTTTTGGCCCTACAATTCTCTATATTTTGTTTTACAAAGCTTTCCTTTCTCACAATTTAATACGTTTTTGGCGGATTATACACACTATCCAACCCAACTTCTTCTCTAACCTCCAAAAAAAAATTAAAGGCTCGGCTACACTTGTACAAGGGCTACACTTGTACAAGCCAGAGACATCACACAAGCAAGCCACAACTAGAAGGGGTTCACTGTTGTGCACCATATACAATGCACCTTCTCCAATCCCCATAAAAGTTTTCAACATCTAATGGCTATACTAAAACCTCTGTACACCTTCACAATTAGATCACTTTACCTTAGAATTCACCTAATAATAATAATGATGAAAACACTGTTTATTGTTAATACTTAATACGCAATAATTAATTATTAATTAAACAAATATTGTTGTCAACTGCACCTAGGGATAGGCTTTGTTGTTGTTGTAATAAAACAACTATCGTTCCGTATAAAAGAGTAAAACTTATAACTTATATTATACTTGAAGCTTACCCAATGCGCATCGAGGGTCATTTCTTCTTGGTTACGTTATAGGACAAATCTGGTTACAAAAAATTAACTTAGATACACAGGATGGATGTTCTGAGTGTTGAAAGATCAACACCTAAAAAAGTCCTACATCGAGAGGCTAATAACTAAAATAGAGTCTTCAGGTGTTGGTCCGAGACTTATAGCAACCGAAAGATTTTAGACAAAATTGTTTCATCCTCATTGGATAACAAATAACAATATTTTCTCTGCCTATTCTTCTATGGAGTAGGTGAAATTAAATATGCACAAATGATCGCGTAAGGAAATTAAATGACTAATTGACTATAAACACACACAACTTGTATCAATAAATTAAGTCATTCAACGATGCTGTATCTTAATTCTTAATCATTAGATGGAATTAATAAAGGATAAAAGAAAAAAATAATGCGAAATGGCCAGTGAGACATACATAATGAGAAGGGTAGCACGTCGTTAAATAGGCTTATTTATCTTATTTCCAAAACTAATTCCCAAAATGCTTCTATTTTGAAACTATTGACGCTGCCCCGTTTCGCTACGGTGCAGCTGATTTTTTTTTTCGCAGCTGACTAGAAGGCACTAAAGCGTTGGGTGTCATCTACGTGGAGGCGTGGAACTGGCGCCTTCAATGCCAAAGGGTGCCAACACCAAAAATGCAATTGTATAGAAATTCATTTGGCAGAAGGTGCCTCTTAAGTAGATTACGCCTAACGTAAAGGCGCCCATCAAGCTTATGTAGCTTGCATCAAGCTTTTTTATTTTCTTCCATTTGATAATGGTACCTATTTTAAATAAACTTAAAACCAATTTTGAGATTCGTAGTAAATAAATAAAAAGGCGAACTTTTGTAACAACCAAAACATAATATGTTCAAAATTTAAAAGGATTAATAAAAACATAAATTACTTTATAATGAAATTTATAAAGTACTCTATAATGAAAATCCTAAAGTACTCTATAATTTTCATTCTATATTATTAGTATAATTATGATATTAATTTGTATTCCAGTATATATAATTTCTATTTAACGTACATGTATCTAATATAATAAAAATACATTACAAGAAACCGCACATACAAAAAATATAATAGTAATGCTATTTTTTTCTTTTCTAAATTTTATTAATAAATTACAAAATAAAAAATAAAAAATTATAATGATATAAAATAAAAAAATACAATTTAATATATTTGAGTAAATTATATATTATAATAAATATTTACATTAATTATTACAAAATATTCACATAAATACATATAAGTAGTAACTATTAATATATTTGATTAAATTTATTTCCATTACTGTAGTTTTGTTTTTATTAATCTTTTTTAATTTTGAACATATCATGTTTTGGTTGTTACAGAAATTCTGCCTTCTTATTTATTTACTATGAATCTCAAAATTGATTTTAAGTTTATTTAAAATAGGTAGCATTATCAAATGAAAGAAAACAAAAAAGCTTGCAACTGGGCGCTTTTACGTTAGGCGTAATCTACTTGAGAGGAGCCTCTTGCCAAATGAATTTCTGTACAATTGTGTTTTTGGTGTTGGCGTCTTTGGCATTGAAGGCACTTTCCGATTCCACGCCTCCACGTGGATGGCTCCCAAAGCTTTAGCGTCTCGTAGTCAGCTGCGACAAAAAAAAAAAGTCAGCTGCCACCGTGGCGAAACGGGGTAGTTGAGTAAATAAGCCCGTTATATAATATTGTCATTCGTATTTGAAGTTTCAACAAGAAGAGAAATGGACGTTTCTGGGACATTGAATAATCAGTAATAACGCATTACAGGCGTTCTTTTGATTCCAAATACAACCAGCTAAAGAGTGGGGGAAAATGAATCTTATTAACTAACAACTTGATTTGATTATTGGACAAAGTCAGAGTTTTACAACTCAAATTCAAGGATTATGCTATTTCCACATCTATTAGTGTGTACTAGAAGAAAAAAAACACGGATATGTAGCAACTGCACTCCACTAGTTTCTTTGTGTGAGTGTGGCTAGGAATTTCGTTTGAGATTTAGTGATCCTGAGGTAGAATTGAGGTAATACCTTCTGACTTTTACATTCTTCTATTTGGAATTGTTAAGCAGTTATTATTCACATTTTGACTCTTAGTCTTCAAGGTAACAAACCCTCGTCCTATTTCTTTTAATGGTGGTTATTTCTTGGATCAGATCAATTAATTAAACATATTATGACTATTTATTCAACTCTAACTCCCTCGTGTTCATTTCTATTCAAGGAATCCCCCCACTTCTATATAAAAAGTGAATAGTAGTAGATTTTTTTTATCGACATGTGTTGAATCTAATTGCTTGACAAGTATCGTTTAAGAAAAATAAAAGAAAAACTATTTATTGAACAAAAGTGTTCAAGATAATATTAAAATGTGTAATTTCAAAAATAGTTTCAAAAATATTTTATGATGCTATTAACACTAAATGCATGTTTATAATTATGTGAAATTAATGTTGATGGGTGATTTTAAAAACTAAAAATTAATAATCAATCAATTATTAATTTTTAGAACTTTGAAAAAAAATATTAGAAGCCAATATTTTTATATTATTTACTTTATGTATCTCTTGATGTATATTTATTTGCGTGTATCATTTTGTTTAGTATATAAACGTATCTAAATAAATAAAATTTAAAATAAAATGCGAAAAACTAATACATTTATTTATTACATTAATTAATAAATTAGCTTAAATTAAAATAGAATTATGTTCGCGCAAAAGTCACGCGGAATGTATACTAGTTTCTTTAATTGCTGGATTGGAACATTTTGAGTGCCTTCAACACCTACCCCAACTATCGTCTACTAAAGGAATATCATTTTGAGCCACAAGAGGTTTTGTTGGTGGACTAGTTTTGGCTTGGAAAGATAATTGTGATGTTTCTGTTCTAACCTCTGAGGAGTTCTATATTCTGTTTCATTGGAGGGACACTCTCTCTCAAAAGACTTGGAAGGTTGTTGCAGTTTACTTGGATACTCAAGAATCCAGTAGATTGGAACAATACACCAAGATCCTTTCACTCCATGAAGATCCTCAAGAATGCTTTCTGGTTATTGGAGATTTTAATGCTATTAAATCACACCAAGAGAAGGAAGGAGGTCGAGCTAAATCCTATTATACAATTGAGACTTTTAATAGTTTCATCAATATGGGCAATTTGGTGGATCTGGGATTTCAAGGTAATTAATTTACATGGTGTAATCGCCAATTTGGTCCGAATTTGATTAGGGAGAGGCTTGATCGGTGCTTATTAAGTATGGCTTTTAGGAATGACTATCCTAGAGCTAAAATCTTACATTTGGTTGATTTGGGGTCGGACCATCGTCCTCTTCTTTTAATTGCTGACTCCGGAGGTATGAAGATTAAAAGGAGATTTCGTTTTCAAGAAAGATGGTATGAAAATGAGGAAGTTCTTAACTTAATACAACAGACTTGGCAGGTCCATGTCCAGGGTTCTCCTATGTACAAATTCTCAACAAAATTAAAGGCATGTAGACATCGATTGGTAGATTGGCAAAAATCTGGCTCGAGTAACTCTCAGAGATCCATTCAGCGTCTCAAGGAGGAACTAATGAATGAGAAAAATAAAGGAGTTACAGCTGATCAAGTTTCAATTCTGCGCAAGGAGGAGGAATTGACTGAGGCTTACCTAAATGAGGAAAGGTTTTGGCGGGAGAAATCTAGAATCAAATGGCTGAAGTTTGGGGATCTGAATTCTAAATTCTTCCATGCTGCTTTTCAATAAAGAAATCGTAAAAATCAGATCACTAGACTAGTGGATAACTCAAGATCCTATCAGACTTCTTCTGAGGGTATTGCTCACACGGCTATTTGTTTCTTTGAGGATTTATTTTGTTCCTCTAATCCTATATCAGCTGCGGATGCACTTAGGGATATGCCTAACTTAATAGACGAGTCTACAAATCAAAGGCTAATCTCACATGTTTCTGAAGAGGAAATAAAGCGAGCTACCTTCTCAATCAATGCCTTTTCTGCTCCTGGTGAAGATGGTTTTACAGCCAAGTTCTACCAATTCTTTTGGAATACTATTAAAGTTGATCTTATTCCGGCGGTAATTAGTTTCTTTGCAGGTGGCAGTATGCTTAGAACACTAAACCACACTCAGATATGTCTAATTCCAAAAGTTCCAAATGCTGAATGTATGGACTCTATCAGACCTATTAGCCTTAGCTCTGTGTTCTACAAAATTGTTTCTAAGATCCTGGTTCATCGTATGCAAGATGTGATGGACATGATTATCTCAGTTAATTAGAGTGCTTTTATTAGGGGAAGGCTAATTAGTGATAATATCTTGGTTGCTCACGAACTCATGCACTTTTTGAAGCACAAGAATCACGGCTCACAAGATTTGGCTCTTAAACTCGATATGAGTAAGGCCTATGATCGTGTTGAATGGTCTTTTGTATGGCAAATCTTAGAGAATCTGGGTTTTTGCAGGACCTGGATTGAGTGGATAAAACAGTGTGTTACCACTGTTTCGTACTCAGTACTCATTAATGGGCAAGCTTTTGGTTACTTCTCTCCGACTAGAGGCTTACGACAAGGTGATCCACTCTCACCATTCTTATTCCTATTATGTTCTGAAGGGCTCTCCTTCCTGTTACATAAGGGTGAATTATCTAATTCTTTCTCGGGGATAAGAATGAACCCTCACTGCCCCACAATAAGCCACCTTCTCTTTGCGGATGATTCTATCCTTTTTTGTAAGGCTAATCCTACTGAATGCTCTCATCTGCTATCCACTCTCAACCTCTACAGTTCTCTAAGTGGTCAAACTCTCAACCTTGCTAAATCCTCTCTGTTTTTTAGTAAGAATACTGATCCACTTACTCGACACTCTCTCTCACAACTTCTTCATATTCCTCATGTTGGATGCCAAAATAAATACTTAGGGCTTCCTGCTGTGATTAATAGATCTAAAAGGTCTACTTTCAACTACATAAAAGATAAGATGGAGTTGAAACTTCAAATGTGGAAACGTTCAATGCTCTCAGCTAGTGGTAGAGAAGTTTTAATTAAAGCAGTGACTACTGTTGTTCCTCTATATACCTTATCCTGTTTCAAGCTTTCGGATTCTCTGTTGGAAGAAATTCACAGGAAGATAATGAGTTTTTGGTGGGGTCAGAAAGCAGGAGAACGTAAGTTACAATGGGTGAATTGGGACATAACCAGCAGAGATAAGTCTCAAGGTGGACTCGGTTTTAAGGATTTGAAGGCCTTTAACTTGGCCATGTTAGCTAAGCAAGGCTGGAGAATTATTTCAAGACCCAACTCTCTGTTAAGCAGATTATACAAGGGTAGATATTTCAAGCATTTTGAATTCACTGATGCAGTAACTGGTACTCATCCCTCTTGGGCTTGGAGAAGTTTGATAGAAGGCAGAAAGGTACTAGAAAAGGGTCTGTTATGGAAGATTAGCAATGGTTTGAAGATCCGAATCTTTGAAGATCCTTGGCTGAGACATTTCAATCCTATTTCGGTCTATCAACAACAGATGCCTAATTCAGGTCTTCTATGGGTTTACCAATTACTAAACACTAATAGACAGTGGAACACAGATTTGATCAGAGCCAATTTCACAACAGATATAGCCAATGCAATTCTACAAACAACAATTGAGGATAATGGGAGTGATACTCTTACCTGGGCTCCAGAAAAATGTGGTGGCTATTCTGTTTCTTCAGGCTACCGCATAGCATACCAACTATTCCATCCTCCGATCACTCATCTTCCAGAGCAATGTAGACAGAAACAAATCTGGAAGCACCTCTGGGACCTCCGATGTCATCCAAAAGTTAAGGTCTTTCTTTGGAAGGCAATACATGAAGGTCTCCCTGTTCGAACTCAGTTAAAGCACAGAATCCCTTCCGTGGCTAATCTTTGTCCTCGATGCAGCATCTCTGGTGAATCTGTTTCCCACTGTCTTGTTGCTTGCCCCTTTGCTGAAGAAGTGTGGCGAAAATCAGATCTCCCAGTGTTGGTGGGCTTCCCTAAATCAATTGGGCCCAACCAAACCCAAAACCCAATAATAATAATAAAATGAGAATTGGCATATAAGCCAAAATGAAGGAAAGGAATTAGGGATTCTTTTTGAAGAAAAGAGAGAAACGAAGACAGTGGCTTGCTGTGGAGAACGGCGCCGAGAGAGAAGAAGAAAATTGGAAAATGGCGGTTCCAAAGTGCACATCTTGACTTGGTAAACTTGCTCCATTTCTTATGAGATTTCAGTATGTTATTCCTGGTGTAGTGCTGAACATTAGGATATAACTTGCT
>JASCZI010090672.1:9904-36119 GCA_036250425.1 Stylosanthes scabra
TAACGAAAGTTTAGGTGAGTTGAGTTTTGGGAGCTCATTAAGGTTATGGCATGCCTCGAGCCTCTATGAGCGTTTATAGAGGTACTTATAGATCGCCCACCAACAAGGTCCTCACATCTGTAGCGGGACCCGAACTCACAATTTTGTAGGTTATGAGCCGACTTCTTACCAACTAGACCAACCTTTATTGGCAAGCAGAGATATTTCAGTTTGGAGCAAAAATGCAAAATACGTCAATGAAATGTTTTTCTGGGGTTCTAGAATTGCATCAATGACTGCTTCCTCGTTTTTGTTGTTTGGGCTTTGACATAGGTATCCCTTCTTTTTTGTTGCTCTTAAGTGGATAATTTATCTTTTTTTCAAGACCCACTTTACAAGTAAATATTTTTGGATCAAGATTTTTGGCCCACTAGCATTTACAATCCTTTTTCTTTTACTTTTTTTTTATTACTTTACTATACTTTTTAAGACGGGTAATATCATGAAAAAAAGGTAATATTAAATAATGCCGTGACATAATACAATAAATAAATAAAAATACCGTGACATTGGTCATATTTAATTTTCATTGAAATTAAGTAATATATTCTCTAGCTATATTATATCTATAATTCAATAGATAACTAATAACCGTATGTGTCTGACTGTCTGAGTTTGTGATTGATCATTCATCATGAGTTTCATTCATTTCAGGCCAAGAAGGACAATGCCAGCGCGCACTATATATATAAAATTCACTGTAACCTACCTTTAACTCGAACTGTCAAATTAACTGCCCCATATGCATATGCATATGCTGATATGCATGCATGTTTATAGAGAAATGACGTATATTTAATTTACGTTTATACTTCTTTATTTTAATCAATATATAAGTTTTAATATTAAAAATAAAAGATAATACACAAAATTATTAGATATACCATTCTTGTTAATTAAAGTCACTCTTACGTTTATCGTTACTGCATGATGAGTTGGTTATCTCAATTCTCAACTATATAAGTATATGTATGCAAATTAAAGTAGGCACACTAAATTGTGAACATTAACAAACTGGCCGAATACACAGTATTTTTTTTTAATAAAACTAAAATGACACATAGATTTTTCTTACATTTTGCTCAGGGCTATAGGCTCTAGGCTCTAGCTAGGTAGGTAGGTTTTCATCTCAGGTACGTGGGATTGATTTCCACACCTGCAGACCACTGGATTTATTTGATCAATATTTTATAGTATTTTACTCAGTTGTGCAACTCATCTGCATGCTGGTTCATCATTATTGTAGCTGGAAAGTTATGAACTTATCATCATTCATACGTTAATAACTATGACAAACAACGGTTCATAATGATAAAAACGTTCTCTAAAATATTATACATATATTAATTTGGTTTTCTAATTAGATGTCTTATTAAATTAATCTTTTAAAAAAATATAAGATATCACATTAAGTGCATGCATGCTACGTGATGTCGATAAAATTGATAAATTTTGATTTAAAATAAAAAATAATTCACATGATTTTAGATCTATTTTTAAAAGAGAAAAGTTGCAGATTCAATTTTTAATAAGAGAAATGCAAGAAGGAGAGTGTCAGGTGTGCTTGACAGAAGGCATTGAATTCTCTCCTTTATTACCTAATTTGGTCGTTATTTCAATTAGTATTTTGCATTGTTTTGTTTTTTCCCTAACTGGCAAGTGGCAACTGAAGATGGGAGGAAACTTGGAATTGAATGGTCCATACACTTGGAATTCATTGCTATCAAATACAATTCATCACCACTCTGGTGTTGTTGGTGTAATAGTGTGTTTCTGTTACATTATCTATAGTGTATATATCGATTTTAACACTGGCTATATTCAATTATGAATTAATTGATCGGTAATGTTGTTGCCAATGACAACGTTCCGATCCTAAGTTGAACCACTTTGTACTTGCAGCTCTGCATGTTTTGCTCCCGCCTATAATTCTAGCCTTCTACCTATGCTTAGCTACTATATATACTCTTCTTTTATTTTGATCCTTACCTCCTAGCTTTCGTACAAAAAAACTATAGCCTTGTATTGTATTGTATAATGGTACATGTAGTATTATCAATAAAATAAAATTAAACTATATTTATACTTATTTTTTATTTTTTATTTATTAATCACTTTTAATACTGAAAACAAAAAAAAATTTTCGTAACCAACAATTATTTAAATAATACTAACCAACAGAATAATTGTTTTTTTCTCCTTTTTCACTAATTCTTTCTATTTTTTCTCTAACCGTTTTTTTTTCTTTTGAACTTTTATTGATCATTGTTGACCAATAAAAGTTACAAAGGAAGAAAAAACGGTTAGAAAAAAAGAGAGAGAATTAGAAAAAAAGAAAGAGAAAGCATAAAAAAAAATTTTATGTTGATTAGTGTTGTTCAAATAATTGTTAATGACGAAAACTTTCTCATCAATAAAATAATATGGTATATAATATGATTCTAAAATAAATATAAACAACATATATTTAGCACACTGGAAACCCTAATCCATAATTCCTCTCTAACATACCACCGATTCGACCAGTGGCGTGAGACATAAACATTCCTAAACCAAACCTCTGCTTTTTGTTTCTTTTTCTCCCTACTGGATCTCTCTTGCATTAAGTCTGACAGTTGGAGATAAAGGTCACAGACTAAAAAAATAATTAGGAAAAAATAAACAGAATAAAATTTATCTTAAACATGTATTATGTGTATATATATATATATGGAGATCAGATCACACTAATGAGTAATGAGTAGTATATATTAAAGATATGTTACTTGTGTTATTATTACTTTCAGTCATTGCTTTGCCTTTTCTCCTTCTCCTCTTGTCTTCATATTCGTCTTCTTGTGTCCATCCTCCTCTCTTCTTTGTTTCCCCATGGCTTCCAACAATTTCTCCCCTAGCCGAAAACATCGCAACTCATCAGTCGCCACCACCTTCCGCCGCGGCATCCTTCTCAGCAATAATACTAAACAATCCGGCTACACTAATTCCCCCGTGAATTTCGGGCGACGTTTCCAAAACACTGATGGCGTCACTGCCAGGAAGCTCGCTGCGGCGTTTTGGCAGCTGCGCTCCAGTGACGCCGTTGCTTCCACCAAAATTCCTGAGGTTAATATATCTATGCTGACGTCATTATCATTCTAGTTTTGGAATAGAATAAGACATTTCTTAATTCTTCAGCCTCATTATTATATTTGCTCATCGTCTCATCATTTTTTGGTTTCAGCTAACAAAAGATTCACCTATCAAACCAATAACTCTCTTACGTTCAAGAAATGGACTTCTAAATGAAGTGCGTATCTACAACTGCTTAACTTTTCTATTATCTTTTATATTGTCCGTCTTTTTACAAATCTTAGAGGATAAGGATAAGGATATGATTTTCTTAGTAATATAGAAAACGTTTCAAGTATAACCGGATTAAGGTCTTTCTGTATTTTTATAATAATTTGTTATTCTTAGTTGTTATCCCCTATGCAACACCTCAAGCGTTCAAAAGAGGATGCAACAAAGTGGGACCCTGCTCTTCCTACACCATTCAATCATAACCTGCTTCTTCAAGACATTCAGTTAGTAGGTGATCGTGACTCGATCATTACCATTCTAGTAGAAGAACTGCGTCGAGCCCAAAGGTCCGTCGCTAAGCTTAAAGCTGCACAAAAATCTTCAAAGAAAAGAGTTGAACAATTTCTGGAGAGTATCCAAGAGGAAAAACTCTCCTGGAAGCACAGGCAACGAGACAAGATTCGAGCAACGGTGGATGACTTGAAGGACAAGTTAGCCAGGGAAACGAGGAGCAGGATGAGGATGGAATCCCTAAATGCGAAATTGGCACATAGGCTTGCTGAAGCCAACTTATCTGCCAAGCAATTCATGATGAGATATGAAAAAGAAAAGAAAGAAAGAGAATTAACAGAGCAAGTGTGTAACGAATTGGCTACACAAATTGGAGAAGACAGGGCAAACAATAATAAGCTTGATGAGGGACTAATGAGTGAGTCTTCAAAGATCTGCAAGGAGCCAAAAATGATTGCAAGTTTTGATCACAATAAGGAAAAAGCTGCTGTTTCTTGTTCTACAAGAAATTGTGATGATCTGCATAAGATCTGCATGAAGAAGAATCCACATATAAGTCGTGAGATAAAAGGATTCATAGAATGGCCTAGAGGAATTCCTAATAAAGCCACTACTTCTTCCAAGGTTATCCCTTTAGAAGAAAGAATCAGAAGCCAGAAATCTCAGATACAAAACATACTTAGGTCAAACCGTTAATTAATTATATGGCCTTCTTTCCATAATCCAACATGTTATAGCTATACGTATACATTATTATTACATGATATATTTATACAAATGTTAGTGTTTTTACTCTTGAAATCATATGGACCAACGTACCATGGTTTAGGGTTGGTTGACTGTGCAAATATAAATATAAATATACCTTTTCAACTATGTAATTTTAGTTTGGATATATAAAATAACTCAGCCTGTGTTTTACTTGATTAAATCCCAAATTCGGATAAATGAAAAAAGTTATTCGTCTGCAATAGTCAACATAAAATAGTGTTACATTTTATACAATAAAATCTTATGAATTATATAAAATTATGTTAAAAACAATATCATATTTTAGATCTACGTAGCTCTTCTCATCCAAGAAAAAAAAAACACTTAAATAATAATTATAATACTATGACAATGACAATGCAAGTTATAGAAAACTGGTCCCAATAAAATATGAAACGTGCACATTTTGTTGGCACCGCCTTAACAGCTGAGCTAATAACCGAGTTACATTATTAAGTAATTAATATTAATAGTAATAATTAAGCAATGGACTTAATGATTTAACTGTGACCCCATTATTAATTATCTCATATTCAGCCGGCAAAGAATGTTGGTGTGCAATTGCCGTTTCTATGAGTATATGGTCGGTTGTTTAGTACAGTTTGTTTTACTCCTAAAGCCTTTAGGACATGTCATTGTCCACGATGCATGTTTATTTAAACTTTAAACTTTAGCATATTTTTTGAAGGTAGGAGACATGTCTCTCTCACCCTAGAATCACATCATTTCGTTAAATTAGCTATCATCATGCATCTGTACTGTGCTCTACACACATTAATTACAGGAGCCATAAAAGTTAATATAAGAAAAAAATTAATTTATTTTTTACTTGTACCTTTTAAATTATATCTTATTAAATATTAAACTATTAATACAGATTATTAAAAAGGTAAAATTTAATTTTAGCTTTATATGTATATTCAATTAAGTAACATCATATCAGCAAAAGTTTTTTATTGATCCGATAATTGGTTATTTAAGAAAATGCATATGATATTATATGAATGTATATAAAAACACTATATATCATTGGTGTATCAAAATTAAACTCTAAAAATATTATCGCTTGAGTGAGTACAAATATATACATACATAAATTATCATATTTTGTACATGTAAAAAAACAAAACAAAATGATAATTAATTATAATATTTTCCTTTTAAAATATACAGCATGTATATGAACAAATTTAGTGTTGATGTGAATGGTAAGGGCTGAGTAGCTCCCAATCCCATCATCACCAATAATTATTACTCAAAATAAATGCCTAGTAAATACAATAAACTACTTGAGGAATGAGGATAGCATCAATGTGCTAAATATAGATGATAGAGATGAATGAAATTGTTTTTATGTTGAACACACTGGCATGTATTATTGATCAAGACATAAACAGTAAAAACGGAGGAGCAAGAAGACAGGATCCGCATAAAACCAAATCTGTTTCCGATCCCTCCCTTTCATGTCTGTTAGGTAAGTGTTTCCAATTTAATGCTGTGAAAGCAGTTAGTGAGAACCTCATCACAATGAACAAATCGTTGTGCCACCTACCTGGTTTCTTAATTTTTAAAACGTGCGATTAGGTATTTTTTAAGTTGATTCTTCAGTCAGGTTTTTTTTCAAAAAAATTAAAAATTTAATTACATCTAATTCCTAAACACTAAACTCTGAACCATAATCCGTAATTCTTAAATCATAAACTTTAAATTCTAAACCTAAACATCAACACTAGTCTTTAAACCCTAATTTCTAAACTCTAATCATCCCTAATTCATAAATTCTAAACCCTAATCTCTAAATTCTTCCTAAACACTAATTTCTAAATCCTAGATTTTAAATTATAATTCCTAAACCCTAAACTCTAAATCCTAAATTCTAGCCCGTTCCTGAATACTAAACCCTAAAAGAAAGATATAGAAAATTATAAAATTTAATTTTAGAAGAAAAAAAAAATAGGAACCGATAACTTAACATGATAATAATCTTTTTATCATTTATTATATGTGACTTAATTATTATTATTATATTAATATTTTAAATTTAAAGATTGAAGGATGAAAGCAATTTAAAAAATACATAGGATTATTATTTTTTAAAAGGTGATGTGATTAATAATGTTCATTTTGAAATTGTGTACTGAAGTAGGAGGGATATTATGTTAATGGTCGTTGCATGTTTTTGTGAGAAGTTGATTGATGATTATGAATAAAGTTTCTTAATTTTTAAGGGTGTATATATGTACAGTGTGCAGTAAAAAGTTTTACAAGAGAAGAAATGTAGTAGTATTAATTAATTATTAAAAGAGTGATATACCAGGAGAAACAGATTCCATGCATGGACCACCCAATTAAAATTAAAGGGTGCAACCAAATTAAGCAGACTCATTAAATAAAATGATGGACTCATCAATAATGTAGATCTAGTTTACTTTTTCCATCCCAATTATTCATTCTTCAGGTTTCATCTTATTCTTGTATCGTCATCAGAGAAACTGAAATATATAATGGCGTGTGTGTACACAACAGAAAATAATATCCATTAATCGGTGATGTAAAATATATTTTTGGTGTTGCTAGTATAAAATATATGTTATAATATGAAATAAAAAATTTAATTTTCGTGCATCAATCTTAGTGTAAAAGAATTTTAGAATGGGACAAGTGAAATGCCAATTGAGTTAAGACATATTCGATCAGGAGATTTTTTTGTTGAAAAGTAAAAATAAGTGAAGAATGAAGAATTTTACAATATTTAGAAAAAATATGTGCATGCAGTGGTCTAGTGATAAACTTGTTCTCACAAAGATGCTGCAGTCTCTAATGGCAGGGGATCCCCTTGCATATGATAAATTTTATTTGTAGATTTTTTTCTTTACTAAAAGAAATAATCTTCACCCTTTACCGTAGCATTACCCATTCGATCATCCGTTTTTAAACTAAGCACATGTGCTTTGGGTCAACTTAAATACATTTTATGTTTGGTTTTATTTTTTTTGTCAAGTAAGTACACTTTATTCAAAATGAATGTTTTTGGTGAACTGCTTGTTTTTCTTGGTAGAAAGGTAAACTACTTGTTTTAAAAATATTAATTAAACAAGTGTCAAGCTTTTTAGGTGCACATTTGGGCCCAATTCAATTTAAGCAACAATCAACCTTTCATTCCCATCACGTCCAAAACAAAAAAAAAAAAAACCGTTCATTCCCACGTTTTTTTTTATCCTATTTCATTACCAAGCAAAAACCCATCAGGTCAAAGCTCCCTAGTGTGTAATTACCAATTAGTAAGCAACTTTTATCTGAAACCCAACTGAGTGATATTTTTTCAGTAAATTTAGCACACAAAAAATTGTTTTGAATAAAAATGCACAAATTATTTTCTTAGCGCAGGTATTGTACTCCATCCAATTGGTTAAGTGGGCAATTGGGCTTTGATCTAGCCGATTGGTTTTCTAACTCAATTTCATTTTGTTTTGCTTTTCTTTGTTCTGGTTCAATGATATTTAATTGATAAATATATTCAGAATTTTTTTTATATATGGTAGTAGTTATAGTGGTGTATTTCACAAAATTACTTAATAATGTATAGGAAACAATAAAAAAAAATTATATCATCATAGATATAAACAAATACATATGATAAAATACACTCAATCTATATTCTTTCAATTTCTAAACGTTAAAAAATAAAGAAAAGAATGATAACTAACTTATTATTAAGTGAAGTCATGATATATATATATATATATATATATATATATATGGTGAAAGCAGTGAGGATTACAAGTCCCACATTGTTCAAGGATATAATTTCTTAAGAGTATATAAATGTGAGGCATCCCTTATTCCATGAATTAATTTTTGGGGTTGAGTTAGCTCCCTTTTGGACATCCCTCATTTCATGAGCTAACTTTTGGGAGTTAAGTTAGACCACCTAATCTCAATTTTAATAGTGAGTGCTTTTAAGTAGGATCTACTTTCCATCTTTAAATGATCCATTCATTTTACTAAAAACCAACTCAACCAAGTGTCACTAACCTATCTTAAAAGAAACTATTACTTTTAACAAAGTTATATAGGCGTAATCATGCAGCTCTCTTTCTTGAATTGCAACACTCCAATCATATAACTTTTAATATTCCATTATGGCTTATCCGATCCACATATTTATATCATTAAAAATGGCCTCTGTAAGTGTAACTAGTTGCATATAAACACACATCCAATAAGGTCGTATTAATTTTACTAATTAGATAGTAATAGTACTTCTTTATGATGATTGATTGATTAGAACAGAAGATGTATTATGTTGGGGACCATGTCCACAATAATTAAAGTTGAATAACTAAGTAGTTCTGCCCGCCATAAATACCCAATTAAAGCTATGATTTGATATGCCCTGGGGACCTTTCACCCAGAAAATTTTGTTTGACTGAAGTTATTTAGATTATTTTTATATAATTTTTAAAATAATTAACAAAAAAAAGAGTAAGAAACTATATCCATCGTAAATAAATTAATCTTTTATACTATAAAAAAAATTGTACACAAAAAATATAAGTGATAAATTAATTTGTGTAAGATGCGGAGTAAATCATTCATATTCGATACTCTGATTTTGCTAAATATGGAGAAATTATAGTTGATAGTGCTTTCATTTCAGGATTATAAATACCGAACCCCACTTTATCAAGAAAATGCACTTGCCACGACCAAGCACCATATCCACAAAGTCTTTGCTTTCATCATGTTCGAGTGGGTCTATGCATCAAGTGGGATTTAATTTATTAACCCTAGCTAGACAATGCTATATATATAGAATTCAAAGAAATATTAATTAATTAATTAATTATGTGTTTCTTTCAAATAGAGTTACTGTTTATTTTAATATTTTCAAAATATATACAGAGAAAAAATATTTTATTAAAAAGTTTTTGGGTATACCTCAAAAAGTGAGATATATCGTATTCTATCACTTTTTAATCGTTAATTTTAATTGATTTTAATTATAAAATTCATATATGATAAAGATCCACGGTTAAAAAATAAAAAAATACGATATATCTCACTTTTCGAAATATACCAGAACACCTTCCTATTTTATTATTAACTATATACGCCAACTTATTTCACGAAGATTATTGATGTTTTATTTGATTTTATTCTACTGCATATATCCATTACATATATGTGTTATTGGTCTAAGTTTCTGTGCATTTAATTAAATTTCATGGGTTGAAGTGAGGTTTCTGTTAAGTGTCACAGCAACAGAAAAATGATGCAAATTAAACTGTTAGCTGACGCAGCTGCACACAAGATGTTAACATGATATACAAAATTGAAAGTGACATTGTACCAAACTCTATGGTCTTCATCATAATTAAATCTCAGAAGGAAGTAGCTAGCTATAGTTATGTATGTTACCCATGAATGTTGAAACAATTTTCAGATGCCCTCTTTGAGTCGGTGGGTAACCCTGTGCCTCACACACGCCTGCATGTGCAACACTTACCTACAATGGAAAAGTTTTCACGTATAGAAAGACTTACACATATATTTATAATATCTAATCATTAATTTTAATTAAAAATTATAAAATATATATATAAATCAAAATCAGCAATTATATAATATAAATATATTAATATATCGATATATTTAAAAAATTTTTATACAATAATAATTAATAACTATAACAATAGTGAAAGTTTCTGATCAAATATATAAAATGAGAATTTTTAGTATTTTTTAACTTTTTACTTTAATTATATACATATTTTATAATTAAAATTAACCATAAAAATATCAAAACATCTTATGTACTTTTAATTTGTAGGATTTCATTACATTTCCATTTAATTTCTAACTAGCTGTAGTTTTTGGCTTTTTCTCTTATATGTCTTCCATATGTCATAACACAAGATAAGGACCTACCAAGTGTATGTATTAGAATAATTGCTTCTATATAGAAAATTCACACATATATATCTCATGACATAAGAACTTTGCACAAATTAGAATAATAATTAAGCACGCTTGATAGCTATATATATTATTGAATATTGAATATAGTATAGGGGAACAAGAAACATGAATAATTGTACATGAAAGGCAATGATATAGAGTTGGAAAGTTGGAATAGGTGGGGGGAAAAAGAATTGGGACGCATGGTATAAAGATGATGTAAATATAGTTTAAATTTTTTTCTTGTGACATTTAAATTTATATTTACTTTCTTTTAAAATATTTCATGAGTTTGAGAATATATATTATTTTCTTGATGAATTAGTCCATCATCATTTCATTCATTTAATTTTTCTTAATAAAAAGAAATATTATACATGAAAAAACGAGAGCAGCTGATTGAGATTTAAGAAAAGAAATTAGACTATCAATAAATTATGAAGGGTAAAGATTCCCTGGGAATTCTTTATTAATTATTTTTACATAATCTGTGGCGAACTAGTTGTTAGAGGAAATCATGTAGCAGAGTAAATAATTAAAGGGAAAGGGGAATCTGTTTAGACTCTAGACTAGTTAAACAAATGGGAATGATTTAGGGGGTTATATAATAAATAATTCACCTTAAATTAATGGCCACTTATTTTTTTTTTTTTAAATTAATAAGTATGTAGAGTGAAAAAAAATCGCTGTAGCTGTCAGCTAACTCTCTCTGATGTGCCACAATAGCCAATTGGAATTGGAATATGTTAATGGGTCCATTGTTGATGAAGATGCCTTTAATTTCTTACCAACAAGACAAACTAAATTGTTTTTTTATAATCCGGTGAGGTATCTTCTGATTAGCAGAAGAAGAAACTACTAAATTTAATTTCTTTTGTTTCTTTATAAACTGATTTTAATTTAATGAGTTGGAAAATAAATCTTAGTTATTTTTCTTTATAGGGAAATGACGATGAATGCATGAAATTTATTTATTATTTATCTCAACATAGAAACATAATTAAATTATATAAAGATATATGAATTTATTTTGATAATTACTAAAATAGAATAAGATGTGAAGTTCATATAAGATATATAATATACTAAATCAAGTGTGTATAAATCAACTCAATATATTATTAAAAAAAAAAAACCCCACACACACACAATATATATATATATATTGGGTCAATCAAATTGTCACAAAAGTTGTTCACATAGTTGATGATCATCCGTGCATTATTTCTAGCTGCTGATTCTTAACTTTCCATTCAAAAGTAACGAGTAAATATTATTAGTTTATATGCTGCACAAATTAAAAGAAAACGGGTCCACAAAAAAAAAATAAAAAATTGATGATGAATTATGAATGGAAACAACAAGTGGATGAAGATGGGCACAAATAATAGGGTGTCCCAGCTCTTTGGCTTGAAAATGAAAAGTCAAGAGATAGAGAAGGGTGATTGTGATATAAGAACTTGAGACCCAGTTTTCTTATATACGTAGCCCTAGCTAGGCCTTTCTCCTTATACAAATTGTTGGAATAAGTATCACCATATAACCTAATTTATCATGTATATATCAACTAATTCATTGTTTGTTTTAATAGGAAAAAAAACTAAATCATTGTTATCATACCCATGTATTATTATTCTTCTTTAGGTTCCATTGTTTTTAGGATGAGAACGAAGCTTATTTACTTGTGAGGGTCGTCCACTTTGACTCTACAGTATCTAAGAAATTAGTCATTGAACTTTCGATTTAGTAAATATCCTGACACACACAAAAAAATAGTCTATATTATTCAATTTAATTAATCTCATTTTTTTGTTCTTAGTCATAAAATTAATAAAAATGAATATTAATAATGAGATCTGATAGTCTTCCTCTAATAAAACTTTTATAAATTTATTAATTTTGTCTGAATTATGAATAATATTTTTAATTATAATCCTATATGACCATTTCTACACCAATTCCAGCAAAAGCACAGTATTTAGATTAAATTATACAAAATTTATCTCTTAGCGTATTATTAAAATATCTATTATTATAATGATAAAACTTTAAAATTATAAAATTTTCACTTGAACAATAATAACAAAATAAATTGTTATTATGATATTTATTATGGATTAATGGCCAAATTAATCACATGGAGTAATAGTCAAATTCACGACTAAAAACTTTTATTAATTAAATTAGTCCATTAAAAATTAATCATTCTGTCCTCATATTATATAACCACCTAAACACCGCCTCTGGTACGTAGCATGCAGTTATTACTGTCACCAAATTTGATTTTTGTTCACAGAAATTAATTAGCATGAGACGGAGATGGTTGTGGTGGAGTCCATTGAAAGGGACTCATCTTATTAGCTATCTTTAGTAAGAGCAAGAATATAATGGCCTAGCACTTGCTAAACGTTTCATTTTATAGATTGTGATATCAAAAGCATGAGATGTTGTCTCTCTATGGAATCCAAGAAATTATAATAAATATGAATGTATGTTTAATTTGTTTTAACATCTAAAAATTGGTGTCTATCTTATTATCACTTGACAAGATTTAATATATAGTAGAAAATAAAAAATTTAAGTATGAAAGGGGGCCTCCCACCAATGTAAAATTGCTTAAGATGATTTTGATTCTTCAAATTTATATTTATCTAATTGTACGTCTTGCATTGTTTGCAAGAAGTATATACTAGAAGAGTAGAAGTATGTATCCGATCCGATTCATTGTTATTATATTCTTTCCGTTTTCTGTCAAAGGCAAATTAAAGGTGCCTTTGAGGGGGGCAACGAAAGGATACTTGCTTTGCAGGGCATGTGGCCTTTCTTTAAGGAAGAGGGGACCTAGCTTTCATGCCTAATTGTTTTGGTTGCCATAAATTTTTTTTATAGCAAAGTTAATAGAGACAACTTAATAACCAAATGGACCATGGTCTATATTTCTTAATATCTCTTTTGGGTTCTCATTTTTTTTTAGAAAATGAGAATAAAGTTTGTTTGTTTAAAAGAATCGTCCATTTTATCTATGTAATACTCGAAAAATTAGTCATTAAACGTTTTTTTAGTGGATACTTTAGTGTGCACATATAAATTTACCATTTGGTATATATATATATTGCTCTTGAAATTTTGTTAAGCAAATAGGGTTTCCCTATATTGTGTTAGTTCAATTAGTGAGGAATGGATCACTTTTAATTTTAAGTTTTTTGGTAGATGAAAGAAATCGGATAAATTTATCCACGAAATTAAATAAAAAGAGTAATGATAAATAATTAATTTTTTAGTTAAGATTAGTTAATTTTTACAAATTTATATTATTTATTTTAAATTCTTGACTTTAAATCTAACTCTAAGTTCTAAAATATAAATTTAAATTCTAAAATTGGGCTAACTAAAAATTAGTTACTGTAAAAAGATATTTCTCAATTTATGGCACTACTACTAAACTCTACATAGAATACACATACATACATTGCCAATGTTAGCACAAGAGCATTAAGCTAAGAATAATAATAATCAAATAAACCATGCATTGTGCTCCTCCTTCCCTTTTTATTTTATCACATAAAAATAAAGATAAAAATAATTCTGTTAGATTATTGACAAGTACAATGATAATCATCATTCAAAATGGAGATCCTGCATGTGGAGCCCAATTGACGATGATCGCTAAAATAATATTGACAGAATACATCAAAGAAATTTCCAAAAATAACACATGCTAGCTACATTTAATCTAAATCTAAATCTCTTCACAAAACAAGTATATTCAATTCAAACTAACCCATCTGGAAAAGCATGGAATCACATGGAAAATATTATTACATTATTGCTGGTGCCTTACACAACAAACTAAACGAGATTCTGATTCTGATATCCTGATTATTGTTTCAAATTAAAATAACCCACCTAGCTACAAATCTGCTTCTCTAATTAGTAATTTAGAGAATTATACATAGTATTACCAAAGCAAAAGTATTATATATATGCAAAACACGCACTAGATTTTAGAATAACACATTAATTATAAATTTGCTGACACAACCAAACATACATAATAGTTGTAGTGTTCCACCAGCTCCTGGGTTGTCTTTCTTCATAAAAGAGGACAAGTAATGAAGTTGTGGGTCAAGTCCTTTAATTTTGGGTGATTCTTATTCTGCATATGATGAATCATTCCACTAAAAATAGTTTTTGTTTCCATGGGTTTTGCTAAGCAACAAGGGGATATAGTTTCCTAAGATGTGGGATTATTTTTAAAAATAAGGTGGGCCATCCATTATCAGCCGCCAAAGCCAATTTTGCTGCCTCATTCAATTCACCTCCTAAGTCACCACCACTACTTTTGAATTTTGATTCAATTATGAGTATGAATATGAAAAAACTATTAAACAAATTTCATTGCCCTTGCCTTTATAACATAACCAAACTACAAAACGCCAGCAATAATCATATAGCTAGCTAGGTGCAATGGTGCATCATCAGTTAACAGAATCTTTAATTTATTTGTTCCTATACTGCTAAAAGTTGTTTATTAAAATCCTAATTTCTACTATAACTCAAAATCTTACAATAAATAAGAGTTTAAAAAATAATTTACAATTTTTATACTTATTCATCTATAAATGTTGAGCTTAATTTGTTGATATAACCTAATTTTAATTTTAATAGGATACTCACTGTTTAATCCATCTAAAATTTTGCAAATAAAATAAGTGGAAGAACAATTATGATAATTCATAATATAAATACATACATAAAAACTAATAAGATACCATGTAATGCCAATAACACAAATAGAGAAGGTGAGTTATAATATACATATGTTTTTATATACAAATTTTAAAAAAATGTGATTTCTATTTATTAGATGATTAATTAAATACTTTGATTTTCTATTTTAATATTGATGTGAGTGGATTCGTAAATTCAAAAATATAATATCTATAATATCAGTATACATAACATTTTTTAGACTTAATATAAATATTTTTTTTTCAAAGCATTTTTTAACTCGACAAGTCGATGACTAATTATCTACGAATTTGAGTTTCATTTAATGGGTTGCTGTATGCAAAAAACGAATTTTAAACCTCTAACACTTGATTTTTTTTTTGGACAATCTCTAACACTTAATTAAGCGAATTAATGAGTTAACTAGAAATATGTTGATGGATATGACGATGAAAATCAGTGGAGGAAGGATTGGAGCATAGGATGCTTGGTGGAAGTGAATGGGTCCCAAGTCCAAAGGGCCCACTGATGCAAATGCAACCACTTAAAGTGGGGCCTGGAAGGTAACAACGAAACTTGTGTTGGGCATGTGGCCCACTTCCTGGGCACTCCACAATCTAAGGCCCATAGAAATTTGTCAGAACTCAGCAATCAATTTTGTAGGGTAAAATCATAAAAATATGGCAGTTACTGTATCCTAGCTTGAGCCAGAAAGCAGGACCAAGGAAAGCAACACCCAAAGCCGCACATTCATAACAGAAGCTTAAGCTATCGTCATCGCCATTTTGGTACAGCACTACAGCTTTCCGTTTTGTACTAATGGCCTTGGCCCTATTGATGGTGAAAGTTTTTCCTTTTGTTATTGTTGATTGACAATGGAAGTTTTGTATTATAATGTTCCTTATTGGTTTTCACTTTACAATACGACAATCAATCTCTTACCTTGGACAAACAGTAACAATAATATAGGAGCATGCAGTAGTGATGGTACAAGTATACTTCAATACATAGATTGTTAATTAGTTATAGGAAAATTATACATATATTAATTGTGTGTGATTATCAAGAATCAGAAAAATAAAATAGAGATTGTTGAATATTGGGGCGTGGTTGAAGTGATTGTCGTTTTCTAGCACTACGATGATCATCATCATCCTATTTGGTTTTTTCATTGAATTTGGTTGCGTCAGATTATAGTGGAGTGGTAGGGTGGGTTTATCTGCAGTCTAATCAAGATTTGAATAGGGTGGTAGCCATGGCCATTGGCATTGTTTCAGCATAATGCATAATTATGAATTGAGAAATGGTGAGTTAAATTCAGTGTCATTGTCATCGTTATCTAGGAATGAAAGAAATGAATAAGGCTACAAGGTAGAAGCTGTCCTTGTGTTTGTTGTGTAGCCACGCGCTGATGTAGACAGAATTGTGGGACCCATTTCTCACACCAATCGTACACGTGTTGGACTCTCAAAGGATGCTGAGGAAGGTAGTTAAAAGCCGTAAGTACCCACGTGGACTGTGGGCCCGCTATTCAATCTTCGTTGGACGCATTTCACGCACTCAACCAATCCCCATTTACACCTACACCCTTTTAAGTTTTACCCTCCCTTCAACATTTTTTTTTTATTATATTTTTTAACTTCTAGATAAAAAATTAATTCATTATATCTAAGCTTTATTTAAAAAATTACTGTTAATAAGTAAGCTCCATATATAAAACGAGATTTAAATTAAAATACTTACTTAAACGGATTAATAAATTAACCACTAAACTAATTTACCTTACTTTTGATTCAACACTTTAATTTACACCAACATAATCTACCATACAAATTACAAATATAGTTTCATTGATACAATAATCAACCAACTCTTATGATCAATTACATCTCAAAAAATAAAAAAGAAACGGTTTGGCTCTTGTATTTATAGTTGATGCAGCGCTACTACTTATTACAGTCTTTGTCTTTTATTTAAGACAGAACAATAAGTCACATAGACATTTTTTAGTTTAAATAACATCATTTTACGAAACAACTTTGTTATTAGCAATTTTAAGAGTATATAATATAAAATAACTATATGTATACGTTTAACGTTATTTTCATGATAGATACAAGATCCAGAAGGAGCTTAATTTTTGTGATGTGCAGTATTAAAAATAGAAAATAAGAGATATGAATGTACTAACGTAATCAAAGATGTATTTTTTTTATTGCTATTATTATATTATTATTATTATTATTATTATTATTATTGGTTGTGAATAAAAACAAGTTAAGAAGGTCGATATCACATAATCAATAAAAGTCGAATGACGTACAAAATAATATCCAAGCGACCTTAACTAGTTTACCTATAAATCTATAATATGTGACGTGGCATTGAATTTGAACTAATTGGGCCTCACATTCTTACCTCTTCTTGTAATTGAAAGTTGAAACCGAGACAATGCTATTACAGGTTTTCTCCAGATTTTTTTTTCTTTCTAAATAGCTAAAATTCTTATTAGTTTAATATTTTACTGGTATTTATTGAATTTTGTTAACAAGTGTTTTAGAGTAATTATACAGTTGTCAAGGAAACAACGAGAAAAATTGTTGAAATTCAAGTACCAAATGAATTAAAAAAAAATAAAAGTGACAATTGCTGTTTTTTATATCTACAGGACACTTATTAATTAATTCCATATTTATTAAAGTCTTAAATGCTGTATAAAAATTACACTAATCAATGTTTCAAGTATAATTTATTAAGTCTACCATTAAATATGCTATTTTAACTTTAAATTCTTTATATATATATTTTTTTGTTGACTAAATTCTTTTATATTTTATAGTTTTTAAAGATATATGATATATCTAATACTAAATTTGGTTATTAATCCTGTAATACAGATCATGATTTAATTAAAGAGAAACGAGTTGCTAATGGTGAAATATCACATGAACAAAATGGGAGAAGGCTCTGCTATATGGAGAAAACACAAAAAGATGGAAACAGCTATTCACATGCCAAATCGCCTACAACTCGGGGGATATATGAATTAAAATTAATAGTTAGAAAATACTAAAATAGTATGAAAGACCATTATTAAAGTAAAGGGATATATCAATTAATAGGTTAGATACGAAATTAATGAAAATGGAGCAATTTTACAATTGTGGAAATATAAAATGTGAATTGCATTCACTATTTTGTCACTTGCTAAAAATCAGAATACACTTTCATTCACATCTGAAAACATAAACAAAATACTTTTAAAAAATTTAGTAATCAAGGCCTTCATTATTGGAAAAACCCAACTTATTTAATCCAACAGAAAATAAAAAGTTGGCGAGTGATGCCACACAACGCCACCGGAGCGTGTTATTCGGGTTTTACGTCAACATATTTTCATTACTTGTAAGTACTAAGTTGCTTATTTTTATTTATTTTTTTGTGTCGTCACCATTCCATATTTAAATAAATAAAAAAGAAGAAAAATACAAGGAAGGAAATTCAGAGAAAATGAAGGCGAAACTCAAATGCAAATGAAATTGCGAACGTTATATATACAGAGGGAGTGGCACTTTCTGTTGCAAGCTTAATGCACTAATCCGAATGAAAGGAGTGCAAATGAGAGAGTAGTAGTACCGATACTCCCTAATTTTCTTGTTCCACAATAAACATATCACCGCCACTTCCCTCCGGTGGCGCCGCACATGGCCAAGGGTCGCAAGCTAACTACCAGCCGTAGCGAGCGCTTCCTCGGAACCTATCCCCAGGCCCAATCATCGGCCGCCGATCCGTCGGAGCTCCGGGAAGAGGACATCTGGTCCACGGCGGATGACACTGATGCCGCCACCGCATCTTACGGCGATTGGGAGGCAATCGCCGCTGCGGAGTCAAACGGTGGAGGTGACGCTGCGTACCGTCGCCGGATTCCGCGCGACGGTGACCGGCAATCCGGTGGATTGTCGCTGGCGTTCGAGGATCCGGCGAGCAATGCTGCGGCGACGCCAAGAGTCGTACACCAGTTCCGCCCACGCGACGGCGGTACAGCGGCGGCTTCTCGTAGGGGGCGCCACATGGCGATGTCGGCGCCGGTGAACGTGCCGGACTGGAGCAAGATACTCCGAGTGGACTCGGTCGAATCGCTTCACGGATGCGACGAGGATGACGATTTCGACGACGGCGAGTCGGAGATGGTTCCGCCCCACGAGTACTTGGCCCGTAGCCGGAAGGCGGCGGCGAATTCCGTTTTCGAGGGAGTGGGGCGAACCTTGAAGGGGCGGGACCTGAGCCGGGTACGCGACGCCGTTTGGAGCCAGACCGGGTTCGATGGATGAAATCCGGTTCGTTGGGGTAAGCGATTCGAACCGGTTTGTAAGTGATTTGAATATTGTTGATTATTGTTTATTAGAGGAGGTGGTGGTGGTTAGTTTTTTGGAAGAAGAAAAATAGATTTTTCTTTAGTAATATTATTTTAATAACTAAAATTTCTTAAATAATTTTAATATTGAGTAATAAAAGTGTGGATCTGTACATTTTGTGTGAGCAAGGTTTATTTTCTCCCAATCCACTATTTTGTTACTCATGTTAAAGTTGTTGGATAATTTTAAGTTGTTAAAATAATATTATTATTTTCTATTTTTGATTTCTTTTCCGTTTCGGGGGTTTGGTCTGAAGTTTCTCCTCGAAGGAGTGAGTTTTATGGGCAATGATTCGGTTTGGGTGGACTCATGAAAAACAGAGTTCAACTCAGTGGCGAGTGAGCCTAAGCATGTATTTGGAATTTTATTTTTTCTGAACTATGCTTATTAATATAGTCGTAATCTATATATATATATATTCTCTTTTTTCTGATTGCATGTTTGGATTTTTGTTTGGCACTGTCAAATTGTGGTTTATCATATGTAATATTGTAACTCTTCAAACATGTTATTCTTAGACCATGATAATATCATTTTTTTTTTCATCTTAGATATTAGGCTTTTATTTAAATACATATTCCGAATTTTATTTGACAAATTCAATTTTCACTAGTCACAAAAAAATAAAAAACAATTTTCACTATTCCGTGTTTGAATGAAGAAGAATGACAAAGCAAGATGGTTGGTTTTTCTTCTTCATACCAGATGACCTACCACGCCACTGCAGACAGAAATCAATTTTATGTTAATTTAGCTTAATTAAATCCTAATTAAATTGTAGTGTATATTTTAGGATTTAATTTTAATGCACTAAATTACGGTCATTTAATCAGTTTTAAGTAATTGTGGATTGAAAAATTCTTTATCTTTTGATATATGATATATGTCAATTCTGTATGAGAAAATTTAATTCTTATTATTCTTGGTTTAATAAGAGCTTTTAAGGATTGAATCAATGAGACACTCAACATCTTATTAACTAAAGAAAGTGTTTTGAAGGCACTTTGGAATGAATGGGTGGTTCTTATGCAAATATATTGAGAATCACATAAATTCTTATTACAACTCAACCTTTTTGAGATATGGACCGAATTTGGTAAGGGGGAAAAAAAATCAAAATCAAGTTCCCTTTCCTGTAAATCGATAAAATCAGTAGATAATTCATTTTGGATTATTCGGGGAGATTTATTTACAATAAGAACGACCGGTTTAAGAATATTTATCCTCCCATTTTATTATTATACAAAAAAGAAAAAGTAATTTAAGAGGATTCAACAAAAAATATAATTGTTTTCTTCAAACGAATGGTAATTTAAAAATTCGGGTAAAGGAATATCAAAAGCAATATTTGACTTGTAGGAAGGAAACTATTAACCTTTTTTTTTAATGAATTATTATTTTACGGGTTTTAACTTTTAAAAGAAATGAAAAAGGAATATAAAATTATTGTACATTATTTAATTTAATATAGACTTGGTAAAATATATGAATTATTATTCTACATAAAGCTAATGATACAAATTAAAAATCGAAATAAAACAAGTTATGACTACTTATAAGTTATAACTACCAAACTCTACCTATCAATTTTTTTTTTTCTGTATAAAAAGAACAAGTATTATGATAATTGATAAACATACATAAAAATCTAACTTAAAATCTATTAGTTTATGGTGTTTACCTTATATATACCTTAAATAGGATAAGTTGATTAAGTTCTCAAAATTAGCAGTGCAATATCATCACAATAGACATCTTTGATGGAGCCATGGGGAGTTGGCATGAATTATATGAGGGATTATACCCCGAAACATTTTTCTCTTATTCTTTTTAATTATGTAACGCCAATGATGTTGATGCCTAGAACTTTATATATGCTTTTGCCTTTTGGTGTTTGGGTGAATGGAACTAGCTTTGGGTGAATAATTTCAGATTCAGTAAAGAATATCACTTAGTCATAATCTCCTTTTCTTGTTAAAAGTAAATTTTTAACCAAACTTAATTTTTTCTTCATATAGTCACTTTTTTCTATTTTTCTCTCCTTTTCGTATTTATTTATTTAGTTTATACTTCTTAATTAACTAATCATGTTTGACTTTGTGAATGCATTATATTCATTAAATTGTTGTGTTTTATTATCATTATTACTGATTACTCAGTTATTCTAATATAGTTAGTTCTAGTCGAATGATTATATTTATATTGTGACGACGATAGAAAAATATAATGCATGTCTTTTGATAAACGATAAAAATATACTAAATAGTATTTATTACAATCGGTTTTAATGTATTTTTTTGGTAAACAAGTTTTGATAATTATTTGATATAACCATACGAGTTATACAAAGAAAAGTAAAGACAAAATGAAAATGATAAAACTAATTAAGAAAGAAAAAGAAGACATTTGTGGGCATAGGAAGTACCAAGTAGGCAGGGCACACTTTAACCATGACAAGAAAATACATGCTAAAAGTGCATAGTTATGGGTTGGCTCCTATTAACATTATTTTCGTAATTGAATTATTGGTCCAAATAAAATCGTTGTATTATCAATTATCACACCCCTTAATCGTCCTCAAAGCAGCCCTCAAATTTAGGTTTGTTCCCTGTTTCATATGTTGATGCTATTAAGTCTAGACATGAAAACTGTATTTGATAGTTATATCTTGATTTATATAACACAATGCTCGATATCTTTTGTGTTATTCTATGGCGTCTACTGTTGGAATTGAAAACTGATAGAACGAAATATCATTTTCACACACCTACAAGGTTGTATTTTACTTTATATTCCAATTTAATTAGTCACAAAAAAATATTTCAATTTAATTTTAAAGATTTTAACGAGCATTTCTCTTACATTTTGATTGAAAATAAACTTAAATGAATTTTTAGTTTCTATAATGGTTAGGAAATCTTATTTTCTTAATATATGTAATGGGATATATATATATAATTATATTAGCTATTTAATATTTTGATTTATATAAAGTGATGTCACTATTATATAAATAATAAAATATAAACCCTTAACCCTAAACAATAAAATAAATAAGTCAATATTACTTATCGATTTGGATCTAATGAGAATAAAATCAATACTATCTATTTTACTTAGGCTTTCAAGATTTAATGAGAATTAATAGCCAAGTGCCCAAGTATAAATAAAAGGTTTTCATCAAGATATAAAAATCGTCTTTTACAATATTTTCCTATCAAATAATTTTCATTCAGCTCTATTAGGGATATACAATGCTTTAGTTGAAAAATATAAAAGAATTACAATCAGGATTCATATACGCTTCGACTCTCATGTATCTTTTCTTAATGATTTAACATGAATGAAAATTTTTTTTAGTTTTGGTCCAATAAAATTTTAAAAATTCTCTATTTTAGAAGAGAAATTACAATTTTCTTTTTATAAATTATACATCAAAATTTGCAAGAGTGGGATTGAACCACAATAAAGAGATTAATCAACAAAAATGGCTAGGGTTGGTTGTGCCTCTTCCATGAAAACTAGTACTAAATTCTTTTGGTTAGAGTTAAGAGAGATTTAGAGTTTTAAGAGAGAATTTGGTTGATAAAATCATAAAACAGAGTCATGTATCACAATGACCAATTTCTCTTTTCTTTTTTTTTTTGGTTTACATTGGGGCCAATGACCAATTTCTTATTAAGAAAGCAACCAAGATTAGTTTTCTTTTTTCTTTGAAGCCCATTTCGTTTAAGATATTGTTCATGAGCCCATTATTTATTAACAAATATACCAATCGGCATCAATACCAAAAAAAAAAAGCCAAGCGTCCATTTTTGGCTTACAATGAAGGTCAGAACATTGTACACTAAATATTTTAAAATTAGAGTCCAAAAAATATTGTTACCAAAAAAAATAAGTCAAAAAAATATATACGTATTTTAAAATTGTAAATAAAAAATATATATTTAAAAATTAAATAAGTTTACTAAAAAGTCATAAATAAACGAAGAGTGTTTTTCATGAGAGGTAAAGATGATTCATTTTGGGGCTTTTGCCCCTTCTCTACACCAAAAAAAAAAAGATTCATTTTTAAAGTAGAAAAAAAATAAAAACATCATATCTAATATATACTCCCTTAAAAATTTTAATCACAATTTTTACCTTTTATAATCCAATTTGACTCTTCACTAAAAAAATTTACTATCAAAGTAGGGGGGAAAAGAAACTATAGATTAGGGTGAGAATTTTTTTTTTTTTTGGTTAACCGATTAGGGTGAACCTAGACGTGGAGAAAAATAGCATGAAGATACATTAGTAAGTTTTTTGTTTTGTCCTTTCTAGACCTTCGGGCCTCATCTCAGACCAAAAACGTGAAAAATTCATACCCCATGACAAAATTAATTCATACCCAAAAACTCAGGGTAAAAACAGATTCTCTTTTTAGTTTTTTATTTTTTTAAAATTTTCTTTGCAGGAATAGTAGGGCCCACTACGTGTTTATGGAGGTCCCAACCCGGAAATGGTGCCTTAAATTGTGAAATAAAAATAACAGGATATTCCTAGTTCAATAAATACCATTTTAAATAATTTAATCAAATATATTAAATTATTTAATATTTTTTAATTATTATTTTTATAGAAAAACATATTTGAGTAATTCCTAATAAAATTAGTATGTGATCACCGGTATAAAAATGCAACACAAAAGTAGCAACAGATGAAATAGAAACAAAACATTATGATTAGGTGTGACGAATCACGAATGGTGGTATGCGAAAAGGTGGAAACTAAAAACAAAAATTGAATTTCACCATAAGGAAATGCTCGAGTGGTCCAAGAAAAGGGGGTGAAAATTGAAAAACATGATTTGTTCATTTATATTTGATAGATAAAACGATAAAATATTTAGGGATATTGCATTACATTGGGTGGAATAAAGAGTTAGTAAGAAATTAACTTTATATTTGTATATATAAAAAATCAGTTACTAAATTAATTAAATATATACATATATATGAATATTATATTATATAAATATTGATTAATGATTAATTTCTGACGTGCTATAATTAAAAATATTTATAGATGGATTATTGTATCTGCGAATACCATTGGCATAGAGAAATTGACAAGGAGAAAAAATATTGGAGGTTATTTTGGAGGTTATTCGATAATGATATTGACATTTATTGTTAACATTATGTGTTAATTAAATATTTTTATTGAAAATGAAAAACAAAGGCAATGCTCTTTCCTTACACAGAGGAATTGATATTTTTGAGACATGACAAAATGCCCTGCAAAGTGCAAACAACAATGAATAAAATCCAATAATTGGAAATTTCAATTTTTTTGTTTTCAGTTATTTACCCAAAATAGAAAAACACAGAGAGTGCTAGGGTTTATAAACCAAAATATTTCATACCAAAATTAACACATACACTCTTAAAAAGCTAAAATGCAACCTAAACATGTAAGCAATTTAAAAAGATAATGATAAATAGTCATAATATAAAATTATTATATTTAGTTTAATATTTATACATTTAATTCAATAGTAATATATAAATGAAAATAAAATTTAAAATAAAAAAAATTATGACTAAAAATGTATAATTATCAATTTTTTTTAATAAAAAACTCAACATCCTCTGTTAACTTCATAATTTAAAAAGTAACTCAAGATTTTAAACATATCATAAATCATAAATATCTCGATAAAAGGTCATAGATATATAAAAGTATGATAATATAAAAAAAGACAGAAACTTTATTATTAAAGATTCAATAAAAAATAATTAGTTCCCAAATAAAACTATGCATTGTTTTCCCAAACTAATTGAATTTTTTTTTTTTGGGATTGAAAACAAGATGAACGAATAATAAGAAAAAGATATAATTTGACGCGTAAATAAAAGTGGGATTATGAATAAAAAATAAAAATACAAGCCTTTTTGGCAAAAACACGTTTTTAATAAATAATATCACTTTTTGAATTTTTCTAATTTTGTATTGTCTGGTAGTGGCTGTCTAGCAGTATAGCACTCCACTGTGTTACTTCATCTCAATCTCAGATTTCTCAATCCCCATTCTCATCAATTTCAAAACTTTCCGATCTTACTCCAAAGAAAGACACCAACTTCAATCATGGGGTGCCATGGTAGCAAGGAAAAAAGACCAGCAACAAGTGGGTATGGATCAATTGAAAGCCATAATCAAAGTAACCACACTCCTCTTCAAACTCAAACTCACACATCAGAACCAAAGAATCAGCCACAGGTTCAGCAAGTGCAAGTTCAAGCCACCGCCGCCGCCGCCGCCACCACCACATCGAAACCGCCTTCACAGAATGTGAGGCCAGTTCAGAAGTCTGACACAACCATTCTAGAGAAGCCATTTGAGGACATCAAGAAGCACTACACACTTGGAAAGGAATTAGGGAGAGGGCAATTTGGTGTGACATATCTCTGCACTGAGAACTCAACAGGGAACACTTATGCTTGCAAATCAATCTTGAAGAGGAAGCTTACTTCGAAAGCTGATAGGGATGATATGAGGAGGGAGATTCAGATCATGCAGCATCTTTCTGGGCAGCCAAACATTGTTGAATTCAAGGGTGCATTTGAGGACAGGTACTCTGTGCACCTTGTCATGGAGCTTTGTGCTGGTGGTGAATTGTTTGATAGGATCATTGCTCAGGGTCATTACTCTGAGAGAGCTGCAGCTTCCATGTGTAGGGCTATTGT
>JASCZI010090672.1:36223-50271 GCA_036250425.1 Stylosanthes scabra
TTTCTTGCTTTCTAGCAAGGATGAGGGAGCAACACTTAAGGCCACTGATTTTGGATTATCTGTCTTCATTGAAGAAGGTTCAATCTTTACCTAGTACCTTGCTTTGCATAATATACATGATTACTGTGTCTATTTATTTGTATGTCTGAGTTCTTCTAACTTTATGTCTAATATGAGTTGTTTAGAAATTACATAATATGCATAGATTGATTTGCTCCTGTGTTTGGATATTTTAGGAATGGAATAGAATAATTATTCCATTGTTTAGATATTCTAGTGGAGTATACTTGTTAATAGATTCATATTCCATCCCATTACTCCTCCCAATCCGGGGAGGAAGAAAAATGTTAGTAATGGATGGAATCTCCCTATTCAATCCAGACATTGAACTCTTTAAGTCCCCTCCGCTCTCGGTCCTTTCCATCTTGTTCCAAACCAACTCAAATATATAGCCTTAAGTTTGGAACAAATAATTTTATGCTTAGAACTTTCTGGGTTAGATTGATTTTCATTTGTAGGTAGCTGATAATTTGATTTCCTAGTAAAGTTGATGAAATATATCAGAATTTTAGATGTGGTTGTTTCAAAGGAACCACATGACATTGTCATGAATTTATCTGTTGATAGTATTTGAGCATGATATTTGTTTTTTCAGGAAAGGTTTACCGCGATATGGTGGGGAGTGCCTACTATGTTGCCCCTGAGGTATTGCGTCGTAGTTATGGAAAGGAAATAGATATCTGGAGTGCAGGCATCATGCTGTATATTCTCTTGAGTGGTGTACCTCCATTTTGGGCTGGTAAGAACGAATAATAGTTTGCACTTTATGGTGAACTGTCTAATTTGACAATTAGCACCCTGATATACATTTAGATTAGAATATGATGTTAAACTTTATTTTTTATTTGCAGAAACTGAGAAGGGAATATTTGATGCCATATTAGAAGGTGTAATTGACTTTGAAAGCGAACCATGGCCATCAATATCAAATAGTGCTAAAGATCTAGTCAGAAAGATGCTGACACAGGACCCAAAGAAGCGGATCACCTCTGCTGAAGTCCTTGGTACTTATACTATTGTGTTATTTTTTCCTAACTTGCGGTTTTGTTCCGTTTTGATTCAAATAATTTTCATGATGGAAGTGTTTCTGTTATTAAATTAAAACCTTTATTATACTATTCTAGTATTACTAGTGCTGTGAATACTTTTATCTGCTACTCTTGTCCATTTTGTAAAACCTATACATAGTTACATACTGAATAGTTTTGTTGGTGAGAACTAGAAATATTGATAATCTATTGAATGTCACAAAAAATATCCAGTTTGGGGAAACAATATTACCATAGCAGCAAGTTCTTTAATCAGATTATTAGCCATCAACTAAATAAGTTATCATCCTTCATTCGAGTTGCCACTGTTTTGTCTAGTTTTTCAATCACACTTGTGTAACCTGACAAAGATTAATTGTTTGTTTGATAAGAACATCCATGGATCAGAGAAGGTGGAGAGGCATCTGATAAACCAATTGATAGTGCTGTCCTGTCTAGAATGAAACAATTCAGGGCAATGAACAAGCTAAAAAAGCTTGCATTGAAGGTATGGCACCAAACTCTGATCAGAGAGAACTGTTATGTTACTTTCTTTTTGTGATCAGTCCTTAAGAATGTCAATGACCAGAAATAAACTGATATTATGAGAATGTCAATGACCAGAAATAAACTGATATTATGCTAGAATCCCTTTGTTCATTCCTTATAGTATATGAAGGTGAACCTCTTTTGCTATGACTTGAAAAAAGTTTACTCCTGTTCATTTAGCTCTTAGCAAGAAAACTGGCAACAGTAAATCATGCTTTTCGATTTAATTTTAGGAATGCAAATTTCAAATTCATAAAAGAATTCATCTAGATTTGTCCAATTTACTGATATAAGATGGAAAAACTCGCACATACAAGGTTGAAACTTCCACATACTGTCATCATTCTGGAAGGTGTCTTCTGATGTGTTATTTCTTCCTTGCTGCATGATAAACGTTATTTTGTCTAGGTTATTGCTGAAAGTTTATCCGAAGAAGAGATTAAAGGCCTGAAAGCGATGTTTGCAAATATGGACACTGACAACAGTGGCACTATCACCTATGAGGAACTGAAGACAGGTTTGGCCCGAATTGGATCAAGCCTGTCTGAGGCTGAAGTGAAGCAACTTATGGATGCTGTAAGTAGTTACAGACCCCTCCTTAGACCTTAACTAGTTGAACATATTCCTTGCATCAGATACTTAATAGGAATTGTTGCACTTGATATAATAATTATCAGGCTGATGTTGATGGGAACGGATCAATTGATTATATCGAATTCATCTCGGCGACAATGCACAGGCACAGGCTTGAACGAGATGAACAACTCTATAAAGCATTTCAGTATTTTGATAAAGATAGCAGTGGGTGAGTATATTAAGACTGGTCTATTCATGTTGGCTATATTGCAATAATTTTTTTCTTATTATTTGTTTCCTTGGAAATCAGGTGATAAATTTTTCTGTAGTAATATTAACTCAACACTCAGCTCTTTTGTTTTGAACTGCTTTATCCTCTGGTATGGTTGTAGCTGAGTTATTTTTGGATGTCTGCAACAAATTTGCGAAACGAGTAGCACGCTTATTTGATTAATTTAAGAAGCAAATCATTAATGGCACCCTAAAAGTTTAACAATAACTTGTTGAGGTCTTAAAATTTATGGCTGGGAAATGACTTTCATGAACTCACAGGTATATTACTAGAGATGAACTGGAAACTGCTATGACTCAGCATGGTATGGGTGATGAAGCTACTATAAAGGAAATAATTTCTGAGGTGGATACAGATAATGTAAGTTGGTTCTAACTTATCCTGGGAAACTTTTCCTTATGAAAGTTTTGTTATGATTACTGAGATTTTTAAACTAAACTAACACAGGATGGAAGAATAAACTATGAGGAATTTTGTGCAATGATGAGAAGTGGAACACCACACCCGGGACAAGTACATTAAATTTGAGTGGCTTAATATTGAAGTTGTTTGTAATCCTGATATTTATGTGTATTTGATCAAGTGTTGTTTGATAAGCATTTAAATTGAAGGTGTCACATGTTATTGTACCGAAGGCGGCATTTTCATGTTGAAGTATCAACCATGATATCCTATGAGAGCAGTCATGTTAACTAAAGTAGCTTTCCCATCTGTTTCTTTGTTTTAATTTGACTGATTCTCTTACTTCAATTATATTCATTCTGTTTTATGAAATTACCAAACAATAACTTAAAAAATGGTCCCACCGTACGTTGTATGAGAGGTACTATACCTTTCCTCCACATCATCTCTGGCCCTTGAAGTCTTGGACCAGTACTATCCCTACAATAAGGACACCCTAGCTGCATCAGAGTAAAATTCAGAACACTTACATAGTTTCAATTTGGTAAACGTCTCATATACAAACTGAACAGTGTGTTTGGTTTGTCGTCTCATATTGTCTTTATTTTTTTAGTAGATAAAAGAATAAGAATCGTTTGAGGTATATCATGGTTTACGGTATTAAAATCAACGGTTAAGATCACTGAAAAGAAATGCTTCCAAAATGGTATCTTCTGTAACAAATAATTTTCCCCTTCAACTCATAAAACGATATAGTTTTTGCTTCCCCCCTCCCCCCTCCTCCAGTCTTATACAACTCACAGACACTACCAAGAGTTCTATATTGCACTTGTTGAGTTAAATCCAAATTGGAACTCTATAGTGCACTATATCGTTGCGTCAGCTGCCAATGATGTTGTTAAATACGACAGAAGAAGCAAGAAAGTAAAAATGAGTAACAGTAAAAATAATAAAAAGGTGTGGGACTGAAGAGCGAGAGAGACAGAGGGGGGATCACATGCATTATTCACTATTCACCGTTTGGACCTCACTAGGCTCTGAAATTACTCTCTCACTTTGCGACAAAATTTTGGATCCACCCACCGTGCCGTAACTCCCAACTAGGCCAGTAAGAAAATAAAAGGTCAATCACACCGAAAAGAAAAATTTACTGAAAAACACTTTTTAAATCACTATGATGTAAAACATAAAATCTTGTAAAATGAAAATAAAAAATAAGAGTTAAGAGAGATGTGTTGAAGTGAATTGAGAGAGAGTTATGAATTCTGTTTTAGGAGAATATGATGATCTGGATTAATCTAACTAACTCTAACAGTTTCTGCCAGGTGTCATAACTAACTAACTAACTTGCTCATACACTCATCCTTTCATTTAAAACATACCAACATCCATTGCACTAAAACAAGCATAGGGCAAAACAGTTTTACTGTCTTACTTGTATTATTTTTTGAAGATTCCTATTGCTGTTGCCCTATTTGGAAAGGGAAGTGCCCAAATTGGCAAATTCTAAATTTGTGTGAGGGAAGAAAAGTGATGTATGGTGCAGCCCACCCCCTTGTTAAAGCTAAAGACACTCCGGTCACTGTGAGTGGTGACTGGTGTCATGTCACTGGCTCACTTCTCAGACCAACTTTTGTCGTCTATAATTTTCACATTGAGCATCTATCTTATATATCTCTCAATATAATACACCTAATAATGCTACTACTATCATAGAAAGTTAGATCATTCAGTAAGCAGTTCAATTTATTACAGCATTGAATAATCAGAACAAAAGAAACTTAAAAGCTAGCACAAGGGAATTATTACATATGATTGATTGTTTGTTAGGGTTTGTTGATTATGTTATGCAGAGGAAGAGCATTGGTCACTGGGAAATGCGCACTTTGAAGTCCAATACTTTTCAACCTCTTGTGCTGTTCTTCCAGGGATTCTCCCAGCAATAAGAGACCACCTGCCACAACCAAAACATAATAACAAAATCAAACTTGTAATTAAAACATGCATTCAAAAGCTTAGATACAATGATTTTAGTACAAAAACAAAATCTTGTATGCTTTTAGGACAATGGTTAAATAAACTTTTTTTCTTCATACAATATTCTGATTAAGGAGTTTAAGAGAAAGAAGAGCTTGATATTAAAAATAAATAAAAGAGATTACCATTTCTCAAGATAAGCTAAGATTCTTTTAAGCAGTTAGCACAAATGTATGTTCTCTCTATCTTTGAAATAAATAAATAAGAAGATCTCTTCCAATATATATTGAAATTCATGATGTGGTTATATTATAAATTTGGGTTCTACTACTTAAACAGTTAGGTACAAATCACAAATGAAAGAATTAGATGAACTAGAATACAAAGTAATAAAGCAGTAGTAAGGAGTCATGAAGAGTGAAGAGGAACAGAACCTCTTGCCAACCAATCTAAACATCCTAGCAACAAGATCTTCCTCATCTTCAGAAAAGTGTAAGATAGTAGGCTCCTCCTGCTGTCTCATCTCTGACATGATTTAAACATTCATACATATACAACAGAGTTGAGTTGAGTTGAGGAAAAAACAATGAAAGATAATGGAGTAATAATAAACGACACAATAACACTTGAAAAGGAGGATGTATATATGTTGAAGTAGTTCTATTTAAGTATTAACCTTTGACAAATTGGTCAGAGCTTGTGGTATTTGCTTCAGTAGTATTATGGTTGGACTCGCTCATGTTTCTTTCTTGTTTCTTTCTTCAGCTCAGGAGATTGTTGAAAGATACTATCAAATATAATAAATGGTGTTGCTTGGTTGCTAGATAGGGATAGGATAAGCTTCCTATTTATACACATCAATATTCTGAATATTAAATATTTACTATCAAAACTATAAGTGCCTTTTGACTATAGCAAATTAGCAACACCGAAAGTTTCTTTTTTTTTTGACAGAAGCAACATCAAAACTTCGTATTACTCATAAACCTATGTTATATTTTTAAATCTTACACAATGACAATGAAAATGACCATTCAACATTCCAATCCAAGTTCTTTCCTCATCGTATATTAGATATTAAAATGACCACGAAAAACACGAGTACCGTGAAAATCACAGACTTGCCATGAAAAAGATAAAAAAGACATAAGCAATTTCATTTTTATTTTTTCTTTTATATTTAATTTTATATTATATATTTCTAAAATTCCAATAAACGAATGCATTTGTATAAATAAATGAACAATAAAATAATAATGTTAGTCATTAGATAACATTTTTTCAGTCAATATTATCCAATTTTTTAAAAATAATTTTTTATATTAAATCTCAGATTCTTAATCATAAATCCTAAATTATAAAATTAAATCTTAAAATAAATTAAGGGTCATATTATTTATACACTAAAAGCAGTCACCAAAATCAATGTATAATACACATTAAAAATATGAAATACACATTGAAAATAATAAAACTATATATATATATATATATTAGCTGACTTTTGCGTACATTAATTAAATGAATGTACTAATTAACTAAACTTGATTTTCTGTACTTCGTAGGTTGAATTGGGATGAGACAGTGACTTGGCAATTAGGATGCTCATTTAATTTTGTGGTTCAAGTTTGGCATACAATTAAGGCTGCGTTTGTTTATAAGAATAGGACAAAATAAGACACTGAGACAAAGACAATAGGATATACACAGTAAAATTTAATGTATTTATAGTGTGTTTGATAATAATGGACACGACATATATGAACAAAACTAAAATTAAATATAAATGACATTTTTATCATTTTAAAAAGATAATGATGGAATAATAAAGAAGTTTTGTAGATAAAAAAGAGAAAAAAATTATTAAAAGTCACGTGTTCATCCTCCTAAATTCTGTGTCCATCAGTGTCCTTCGTTCAGAAGTGGATACAGAGACAGTGAAAATTGGGACAGAGACAATGTGTCTAGTGTCCATGTCTCTGTCGCCAAATAGATTTGTGCACATCAGTGTCTATGTCTCAGTGTCCTATTCACTGAAAACAAACGCATCCTTAAGGATGAAGTAAACATGAAACCAGCCAACTGCCAACGTACAAATTTAATTGTAATTGCCAAGGATGAAGGAACACAACAATTGAAATTAATATATACAACTAATGTTGATGGTAAAAGCCAATAGCAGTAGTTTAACTAGGACCAAACTAGTTACAGTCATCAACTTTGATCTCTCTCAATCCAACACTAATCAAGAGAAGCACACTATCTTGACTGGTACAACTGATGCTAATGCTTTTACAGTGGCAGATTTAATCAACACAAGGAAATAATTGACATAGATAATGAGGATTCTATATGTATGCACCAGAGAGTCCAATAAAGGTAAATCTATGTGCTTAATCTCTCTCTCTCTCTCTCTCTAGTGGTTATGGTAAATTGGCAATGCTGTAATACTTTTTGGCTCCTTTGCCTTTGCCAATTTATTGTACCAGTCATGATCAACTCTGCCAGCTGAGCCTTGTCTAAAGAGATTTCATTGGTTATACATGCAATCTTTCCTTCCTTGTTGATCAATTTTAGAAGAGCTTGAATGGAATTTCAGATGTAATTCTTCATGGCTAAGTTTAGATTCATATATATGAAATCAGATGGTTCTTTGCTCTTGAAGTTGCATATTGAAAGGGGGTACAAATGGTGAAGACCCTGCTTCCCATAAACTTGACAATTGGTAAAGCATTCACAAAAGAATAGATGGTTGGTTGAGTGTTTTTTTGCCAAATCAAGTACAAAGAGGATTGACCGTTGGAAGTTCAAGCCATGGAGATAACCATAATAGCAGCAAATGGAGTACCATATGAAGTATGAACCCACCAAGTTTTTCGATGGCCACCAATTCTAGGCATTACATTACAAACTCACACACGCTTCACACTCACACACTCAACATTTTCCACCAACTCGCCACTACCGAGTTTTGGGCCCGAATGCACTTATTGTAAGGCACAGAAGATTACCACTTAAATTATAGCCTTGAGTGTACTGCATGCAATGTACACTTCAAGTGATGGGCTAAGGAATTCTTGTTTTCCATTTGTCTTTATAATGGGCCTTCTTAATCATTTCTAGGAGAGTCCCTCCTGATTTGGGGCTTTAGATTTGTGTAACTATTTGCTATTTACTTGTGTGTAAAACCCAAAAAAAAGTGTTTTTTATGAGAGGCCATGAAAGAAACTGATCCTGACCTAGTCATTTTAATTGTAGGCATAGCAAAAGCCACAGCTCGAAAAGCCGCATATACCTTCCGCACAAAACAGATTCTGATATGCAATTATAGCACGAGCAGAAAATTGTGGTATGATCCTTTTGTGATTCAATTCAACACCTCAATCATATCAGGGAAGGTGAAAAATAATTAATTAAGGCTTAAAACATGTATATAACTGTAGTAACAAATATTGGGAAGTTACAATCTCAAATGGTGGAAACAAGATTATGTTAGATCAGAAGTCATGGTATATCTAATTTGGAGAAAGTAAAAAAGCAAAAGATTTTTTGTGTTGAGAGAAAGCCACATAAGATTTGGACCCACAAGAACCACATGTACACAGCAATCTGCTATCTCCACCAACAGTCAAAATCGTTATCCCAAAACCTCATCCACTTCCTCTCATTCCCTCCACTCATTCCCCACTCACTACAACCATGGCAAATTGGCCTTCTCATCAACACAGAACGAGAGGATAACACCAATCTCAACACAAACCAACCAAACTAAACACACCACAACCCTCTCTTTCTCTTTCCCTTCTGCTGCTGTAATCTACTTACACTGCAGAAACACCCAAAAGTACTACTACTCCATTTGCAACAATGTCTTGCTCCAACCTCACTATGTTGGTGTCCTCAAAACCTTCCCTTTCTGATGCCTCCAACCTCTCCTTCCGTTCTGTTCTCAACCCTTTTCAGCTCCCTTCTCAAAACTCACCCTCATGCAGCCCCTCTCGTTCTTCTGTCACCCCAGTACAGTGTGGTCTCAGAGAGCTCAGAACCCGCATTGAATCTGTCAAGAACACACAGAAGATCACAGAGGCAATGAAGCTTGTTGCTGCTGCTAAAGTCAGAAGGGCTCAAGAAGCTGTTGTCAATGGAAGACCTTTCTCAGAGACCCTTGTTGAGGTCCTCTACAACATCAACGAGCAGCTCCAAACTGAGGACATTGATGTCCCTCTCACAAAGGTTAGGCCAGTGAAGAAGGTTGCACTGGTTGTGTGCACTGGTGATAGAGGTCTCTGTGGTGGTTTCAACAATAACATCATCAAGAAAGCCGAGGCAAGAATTGCTGAATTGAAGGATCTTGGTGTTGATTACACTGTCATCAGTGTTGGCAAGAAGGGTAACTCTTACTTCCTCCGCAGGCCTTACATCCCGGTGGATCGGTTTCTAGAAGGAGGAGCTCTTCCAACTGCTAAAGAGGCTCAGGCGATTGCAGATGATGCCTTTTCATTGTTCATCAGTGAAGAGGTTGACAAAGTAGAACTCTTGTACACAAAGTTTGTGTCTTTGGTGAAATCAGACCCTGTGATTCACACCTTGCTTCCACTGTCACCAAAGGGAGAGATATGTGACATCAATGGAAACTGTGTTGATGCTGCTGATGATGAGTTCTTCAGGCTAACAACAAAGGAAGGGAAGCTAACTGTGGAGAGGGATTCTGTGAGGACAAAGACAGAAGACTACTCACCTATCTTGGAGTTTGAGCAGGATCCTGTTCAGATTCTTGATGCTCTCTTGCCGCTTTATCTCAACAGCCAGGTCTTGAGAGCACTTCAAGAATCACTTGCCAGTGAGCTTGCTGCTAGAATGAGTGCAATGAGCAGTGCTACTGATAATGCTGTTGAGTTGAAGAAGAACCTTTCCAGGGTCTATAATAGGGAGCGCCAGGCTAAGATCACTGGTGAAATTCTTGAGATTGTTGCTGGTGCCAATGCTCTTCAATAGGTTACTTTTGCCCTCATCATTATCCATGGTTGGATTTATTTGTAGGTATCCAATATCATAAAAGGGTGTTGTTGTTGCCCCCTTTTGTTACATTCTAATGTGCTTGTTTATCACAATTATGCAACTATGAGATTTTTACACTTAAGGAGTCTCAAAGGAAAACCTTTTGTTTGTTGTCAAGTTTTTTTCACCCTCCTTCATATCTCACAAATTATGTATGTAACAAAGATCTATATATCATAAAAGATTCACAGAGTTCTCTGTGTTGATTTATTTGCAACCACCATGGACATGCTATATGTCCTTAAGTTCAATGATATGCTTATAGAAGTACTTCTAGTTATATGTGTAATCTCCCAAAGGAGCCCTTATAGTAGCAAAGAGGACTTGAGTTCACATTCTTATCATGCGATTCTGAAGTAATATTTACTTCATATATATATGACCACTAATGGTAGCAGTAAAATGTGATAGTTATGTTTTGAAATATATCTAAGTATACTATAATATCTCCTTGAGCTTCAGTTCACATGCTTCTTGCCACGAACTTATGTAGTTGATTGTTATTTTCAGTTTGATGATATAGATATAAATGTGTAACTCAGAAGTTCATAGAGATGTTATAATGCTAAATGGCGACCTCAGGAAATAGGTAATACAAGAATGATGATTTGCATAATGCAAAACGAAGAGGAGAGGTACAGAAAATTAGTAAATTATAGTTGTGAGTATCATCCAAGCTCAAGGGTGAATATGCAGAGAATAGAAAACTGAATTCCATGTAATCAAGAGTATCCTTTGATAATAGAATAAAGGGCCAACCCAGTTCAAGTCCCACTTGGTGGGGTGCTGGGGAAGGGAATATACTAGCAGCCTTACCCCTACTTTCGTAGAGAGGCTGTTCGAACCCACGACCTCAAACTCCACGGTAAGTGAGCTTACCGCTGAGCCAAGCCGGCCCTTCCCTTTGATAATAGAATCATATGACAAAAAAGAAAGGTTCTGAATAACACATGAATTTATCTGATCAATGTCTTGCTTATGGAATAGAAATGGAAGTTTTCATTGAGAAGATGACGCATTTTTTTTTAATATTATTGAAAGCATAAATATCTTTAAAACGTTTTATTTCTTGATTTCTATGTTGAAATTGCTCTGCAAGTTTCAAACAAATTATGAATGGCTTCATTATGTATCATGCATGCTATAAACTTAACATCTCATCGGTGGATCTAGAAATTAAACCAGAATCATCAGATTGAAACTGATCAGATCAACAAATCCTATTAGCTTCTCCTTGTTTATTCTACACTCATCATCATCACTCTTATCAGTAGTTAATCAGGACTCTGCTGAGTTATTGGGAGTAAGACACTAACCCTGATTTCATACAAATTCTAATTCTAATAAAATGACACTATACTTATTACTCTGGAAATTTAAAGAAGGAAATTATTCCAATAGTTAAAGGTGGAATATTCCCATAACTAAATAAGAAAAAAATAAATGTCACATCATTTTATGTGAATCGTAGAGAAATAAATGTCATAAATAGCTGGCCATTGCCATATATATTGCTGATTTTTTTGTTGCTGTGGCATCCCTTCAGTTTCATTGGTTCACATCATTTCTTCAAGTTGTCGTGAGAGAAGAAACTGAAAAAGTAGAAAAGCCAAAAGCAAAACGGGAAATCTGATTTTCGCTTTTACTGGTTTTTGGTTCACCTTCTTGAATGTTCCTCTTATTAATGATGCAAACACAGAATTTGGACTATTTGCTTGTATTTACTAGTTTTGCTTATTCATCTAATTAAAACAGATATCTAAGTGTACTCACTGCAATAATTTAAATGCGATCTTCTATGCCTTCCAACAAGTGTATTCAGATCCGACACTGACCGAGAAAAGGGTGCAATAATGGAATTATTGGGTGTGTGAGTGCGTTCGTAATATAAACCTAAGATCGGAGGCTGTCGAATCCATTTGAATAAAAAAAACAAATATTTAGTGTTAAGTAGAATCATATATAATTTTATAAAGACACCAAAAAAAAAAATAATTTTATAAATAATTTATTTTAGTAGTAAATATAAAAAAAAAAACTTACATGTTTTGCTTAAAAATATGAGATAACAAATTGATTTTCAAGTTGGCAGAACTTTGATTAATCATGATGATATTATAATATATTAATGAAAAATGACATGCAAATATGAGAGAAGACAACATTTGATTTGATCTTTACAATAACCACTCAACATGAATGAATTTGAGCCGTTGGATGATTAATCAAATTGGCGAAACTGTCGTTTACTCATGAATGCTCATCACACTGTACTTACAACACAAATATTCACAGAATGGCATAGCAGATTCAATTCAGTGAATACAAAATTTATTTATAAATTATAAATATAAATGTGTGGCTGATATGCCTAACATAGATTGCCACTCTCACATAACTACAAACAAACTCTCACTCCTTCATTTTCATTTTCTTTTCGAGTTTCGTTTGTTTACACACGAGTTTTGATATGAATTTTTGGTGCACGGATTCAGAGGGAGTTTATTGATCAAATGCACAAGCATGTGCACAGCGAAGTTTCATCATATCTTTGAATAACAACATAAAAGAAACATTTTTGGAAGCAAAGTTGGAAGCTTTATGGACATGTCTTTGCAACTCAGCTGCAAAACGGCGTTCCCCAACAGAACCGCTTCTTTCAAACTCAACCCATTTCCTTCTCCGATAAGAACTGCAACAACCCACCAAGTAATTAACGCACTTTGTCTTCAAATTTGTCTCCTCTCTGTTCTGTTCTGTTCTGTTTTGCTCTGTTCTTTTTTTTATTTAATTATTATTTGTTGAAATTGATTGAATTGCTTTGGAGGTGAAAGTAATATGATATTCATATGTGATTGAATTTTATTTTTTCAGTGTTCACCAAGCAAGGCAGTTTGGGGTTCTTATTGCATCAATTCTAGTGCAGGTTATTAGCTAGCTACCCTTTTCTTCCTTATTATTTTATTTTTATTCAAATTCATTTTTGTGTATGTATGTATGGTTTTTATCTTCAATTTTTCAACTTTATGAATTTGAATATCTGAGGCAGGGATTTATTTACATTTTGGTAGATTTTTCAGGGAGAGGACAGAATAAGAAGGGATCAAGCTCAAGGGGGAAGGGCCTTGCTTCCAAGGGTTTCATACCAAAATCACCAATTGGAAGAAGCAACAAGAACAATTATGGAAATGGGAATGAGAATGGGGAGAATAATAGAAGAGCCAAGGGGGATTCATTAGCTCCAATAGTTAGTGAGAAAGACATCTCAGGAGGTGATAATAGGCAAAGACTCAATGGGAGTATTGATGCTGAGGAAGCAGGTGAAGGGGAAGTTAGGGTTTATCAGTCTGTGGAAACTGTACAAGGAACCAATTCTGATAACCATGATGAAATAAGTGAGGAAACTGTAAACGATGAAGCTTCTCGGCTGTTGAAGTTAGAGTTGGAAGCAAATTCGCGCAAGCAGGAAATCGAGAGGATCGCCGAAGAAAACCTTTCACAAGGGGCCAAGGTATTTGTATATCCTCCTGTAGTTAAGCCTGATGAAGATATACAAGTGTTTCTTAACAAGAGTGTTTCAACACTAAGTGATGAACCAGACATTCTCATCATGGGTGCATTTAATGATTGGAGGTGGAAATCTTTTACCTTTAGGTTAAGTAAGACACATCTCAAAGGTGATTGGTGGTCTTGCCAAATTCACATTCCAAGAGAAGCCTATAAAGTAGACTTTGTGTTCTTCAATGGCCAGGATGTCTATGACAATAATGACCAAAAGGACTTCTTCATATCTGTTGTTGGTGGAATGGATGCCTTAGCATTCGAAGATTTCTTGCTAGAGGAGAAACGTAAGGAACTGGAAAAGCTTGCCAGGGAGGAAGCCGAAAGGGAAAGACAGGTGGAAGAGAAAAGACGAAGGGAAGCTGAGGAGGCTGCTAAAGAAGCAGACAGATTGCAGGCAAGGGCGGAAACTGAAAGAAGGCGAGAATTGTTGCCACAATTGATGGAAAATGCTGTGAAGTCCCTTGATAACGTCTGGTATGTCGAACCTAGTGAATTTAAAGGCAAGGACTTGATTAGATTATATTATAATATATGCTCAGGTC
>JASCZI010090672.1:54077-75212 GCA_036250425.1 Stylosanthes scabra
ACATGGCACACTTTTAGAGTTTTAGTCCACCACACACTGACCACTACCCTATCTATATCTTCAAGTCTGTGATTTTAATTTGTCTGGTTCATTCAATTCAGTTGACAATTCATCTTCACATAATTCTATAGGACTTTACGATACAGTATTTGATGTTGATCATGATAAGGATAGATCACAAGCTCAAGGTCTAGAGCCAAATGGATTCAGTTTTGATGGAGCTGATGCTGGGGGTGTTGATTATGCTCTAAATAGGTATGCTGTGTTACACACATAGTAATTATAAAACTATGTTTCTATTGCTTTAAATGCTTGTCATAACAAAACCACTGATTACTTGTTATGGAAACATTTCAGGGCAATATCAGCTTGGTATGAAGGGCGCGATTGGTTCAACAGTTTATGCAAAAGGGTGATGGAGCAAGACTGGTCTTGGAACCGGCCTGCCCTTGATTATCTGGAGCTTTACCATGCAGCACGCAAGTCTGCATCATAAGATTGCATTTCCAAGTAGTAATATTAAGATTCTTCCCTCTTTTGTACAGCTTTAACTTACAAGTAACTAGGAGTTACATATACTGAATCCTAGTCAAGGATTGCTACTGCAAGGTGGCATCACTTTGTGTATAGAAGAGCCTCAGATGGATAATGATTTTGGTGGCATCACTGGTATGCAATAAAATAGGTTAAGTTTTGCACTATTTTTTTCTTTTCCTTTATTCAAACAAATATTAAAGAACCCCAGATTTCATCAAAGAGTTCTATTTGTCTCCTTCAAAGTTCAAAGGAGAAATTTTATGCTAAGATAATTTTTTTTTAAAGAATAAATCTAGGTATACACACGTTGATACATTCATCCATATGTTTTTACATTTAATAGACCTACGTGTCAAATATAGAAATAATGAAATTCAGCACATAAATTGAGTACAGAAATAATGAAGTTTAGCACAGAAATTTTGTATCACAAAAAATAAAAAAGTTATTTTTTGATATGAATGTATGAATGTGTGTACATGTATTATTACTGTTAATTTTTATATATTAAAAATGTGATACTATATATTTTACATTATTTGCCAATAAAATTATATAAAATCATTATATCCAAGTAAATAATTATCCGTAGTTATAGTTGTTATTAGTTATTACCAACATTCATTAACACTAACACTAATTCATTATCAAAACCACAATCAAAATTTGTTAAATCCCTAATTTCAATTTCTTCTATCTTTTTAAGTCATTACTAACAGTAACATCAATCAATTTATTGTATCAAATAAGGGGGATGGTGATGCAGCCACTCCCTACAGCTGTGTAAGGAATCAAATCACATTTAATATTTAATAATATCAATAGTCAATTCCTAACCAGATAGCTCATAGAGAGGTTCAATGGTTCATAGTGTTAAAACTCCATTTTTGGAACTTACCTACCTCCCTCTTACTTTACCATAAAAGTTGCTTCTCCTTTCTATTGATTGAAGCAACACAAAACGTGTCTAACTTACTACTAGCTGCTACAATATATATAGTATAGGAAAATAGCTAGTTATATGGTGGAAAAAGACATCATATTTCATCAGTTATGGTTTAATTTATTTGAAGAAATTATCAGTTACAATAGGATAAATGATTATTTGATTTACTTTTAACAACTAGTTTTTAAAGTATGTTATATCATTTTCTGTCATTTTTTTATTTTAATTTTAGGTGATGTGGTATAATTAATTTCTGCTCCTATCTCAGCACCAGAGACAAGACATCACAGTATGGAGCTCTAAGCATAAACCGAGAAAAATAATAAACATTGGATGTTTATGTTCACCATAATAGTTGGTAATTGGTATAACTCATAATCCAAAGCAAAAAGCATTGAAGAGAGGGTGTAGTAGAATAAAATACTATGGTCTATACATATTGGTATTACAGATACAGTAGCAGATACGTTGCACTTGTATTTGGTAAGAAGGTCTCTCTTAGTACCATGTCTAGAATTGGACAAACATTAATAAAGGTTGCCTAAGTTGTCACATTTGATATGAGAGTGACCAGCTAAAAGCTAATAAGAGGCTGCAGATGGGGATTTTGATTGATGGAGTGTTGAAGATAAGGCCTCTTTTACCAAATCAAGATCTTGCAGCCTTTCTGAGATTCATCCCTTTTAAATATGAAGAACAATGAAATATATATTAACTTAGCTTGTACTTTTAATACTTCTATATATTCACCGGTGTGTAAAAAATGTAAATAATAATTTAGCATCTAACTTTTAAGAATGCAAGAGCAATTGTGAATTAGAAAATATCATTTATTAGAGAAATGAATTGAGAAAGCAGATAGATAATGAATGCAGTGAGAGAGAGAGAACAGAAGTAGCAGGAGCCTCGACCAGTGTTAACACACTTCTTAATGAATTAGATAGATAGATAGATAGAAAGAAAGAAATCTGAATCTCTCTCTCAATGCTGATGTGGTCACTTCTCCTTCCCTGTCCTTCAGTTCTTCTTCCCCTGCCTCCCTTTTGGACTCTTGTAATTATTAATTAACCATCCTTCCCTTGCTTCATTCATTCTTTACAGGTTACAACTACTTATTAAATTTTAAAAAAAAAAATTTTAAAAAATATAACTAACCAATATTTTTTTAACCAATAAATCAATCAATACAAAATGAGTAATGTTACGGAATCAATATTAGAGGACTATAAAGTAGAACATTCATAACCATTGTTTATAAAACGTCCATAATAAAAGAAATAAAACATAAAAAACCTAAAGCAACCAACAATCAACAAAAAAAATATGACATCTAAAACTTAAAAAAATAGAATATCTAATATAAATTATTAACTAATATTGACTGATTTTTTTTGGTTACCTAACATTATGGTTTAAAAAATAATAAGTCACCCAAAAAATAGGAGGCTAAAGCTAAACCACTCAGCATATTTTTATATTTTAATATATATATTTCATATAAATGATTAAGAATAATTAATTTAATAGTTATTTTTTAGTGTATATATGTAACATGATTGATTAAATTTAATAAGACCGACTCACAATTCATTTTGAATATAATTAATGTATTGATCATATATTTTTTTTCTTCTTATTTTGTTACTATAAAAAATAGAAGATAGGTGTAGCTTTTATTTTAACTAAGATTCATAGTTCATTTCATCCTGCAATCATACAGCTGGAAATTTTACAAAGAAATAAATCAGTCTATCATCTCTTTAGTATAAATTATAAATTATATGTTTATCATTTTATACAATAGAATAAAAATTTAATATAAAATAAAAGTCACATTTTACATTACAACAAAAATTAATTTAAAAAATAGTCATCTTATTATATCTTGTTATAATACTTAACACCAATTTCTTTGTAGGGGCAAACATTAGTACACTAGTACAGGCTCATATAATATTATATCCAAAAAAAGTACTAAATACACATCAATTTTAGAAGATATGTTTCAATTTATGTGGCAAATAGCCGCGTAAGATGTAGATGTTCACAAAATATAGCTGGCTAATAATAATAACAATAATTAAATTGAGATTAAAATAATAATAAAAGCCATAAAGTACAAGGTGATAAAAATATAAAAATTACTACACATCTGTTGCTTCTGTTGGACTTTAGTGCCTACCTTATATTTTTGTGGTCTGGGGTTTTTACTTTTTAAGGCTTCTTCCTTTGTTTTGGTTAGTATTTTAAGTAGTTAATCACATCAGAATTCCCATTACAAGAAATAATAAGTATTTTTGTTGAAAAAGTCCATAGTTCCAACAAAAGTAAGGTAGATTCCTGATATTATTCTCTTACACCCTTTGCTGATTTTTTATTCCCAAGGACTTAAAAAACAATAAAAGGAAAAAGAAATAAATTTTTTTTTTTAAAAAAAGTCTATTTTATCTGCTTATGAAAAGAAAGTTTTGGTCACTTCATTGTCTATATATACTGAAATAGAAAAGTGTGTCATCATTGCTCATATCTCAATCTGGTATACACTTCTTCTTTAATTTCTTGTTTCACAAATCAACCTTATCTATTTTGCAGTTGCATGAATCAAGGGGTAATGGCAGATTTTGGTGAGGAAGATGTGTGGGGGAGCATCAACAAAGAGAAGGATCATCATCACCATGGTCATGGTTATGATCCAGATTCTGGTAGTTCAAGAACCATGATGATGAGAGTGTCTTCTAAGGACTCTTCATCTGCATGGCCCATTCCTGCTGCTCCAAGGAAGATTCCAAGGGCTAATACCACATTACCACCCTCTTTTTCTTCTTCTTCTTCTTATGGTAATGATGAGTATGCTAAACTTGAAGGGTCTTCTTCTAATTCATCTTCATCAGCAGAGCCTATGAATATCCCTGACTGGTCAAAAATTTATGGTAAGAATAATAGCAAGAAAAAAGGGTATGATCATAGTCATCATGAAAATGGTGATGGTGATGATGGTGATGATGATGATGATGATGGTGAGATGGTTCCACCACATGAATGGATAGCAAGGAGGCAAGCAAGGAGGCAGATCTCATCATTCTCAATGTGTGAAGGAATGGGAAGAACACTCAAAGGAAGAGATCTTAGCAAAGTCAGGAATGCCATTTTGACCAAAACTGGCTTTATTGAGTAGCAAATTAAAATAAGTCATCATTAGTGTTCTTATTAATTAGTATTATGATCTTAGAAAAAATAGAGTACTTCTCTGGGTGGCTTTTTTTTTGGGTGTTCTTGTTTTATATCTTATGGGCAAACAGGGGGATTATTGGTTTTTAGTAAATTAATTAAAGGAGCATTGTCAGATTCTCAAATTTTGTATGGGATTTTGGTATATCTTTATATATTTTAGGCGAAATGAAATGAATTGTGCACCCTAATATATAATACTTAGCTTATCTATGATTTCCTCTTCAATCTTCATCTATCTATGACTATTATTATTGCTTAATATAAATTACTTTTCTGTTGTGTATTTATTTTCTTTTGATTTTTAATATAAATAAAAGTGAAACATGTCATGGGCCACATGAGAGGATCATGCTCTTCACTCTGCAGTCCTTCTCTTACGGACAATCTGGCTCCCCTTGCAATTGCCATATCCACTACCACTTTTTTCTTCACATTAATGAAAGTCTTCTCAATAATTTTTTATTAAATTCAAATTCATCTTAAAGTAGAGCTAAACACGCATTTTAATAAATATATTTTTTTAAATTGTTTTACTACGTTGTGTAATCTCTCGGATATATGTTCGTCGTCGTCGGTCATAACTTATTTCGAAGATTTTTTTTTCATCAAAATTTTTATGATTTTCTTTAAAACAAAAAAACAAAAAACGGATAACCTAACTAGTGGCTGGCACCTGTTCATAAATCCTTACTCGTAACCTTATCATTCACACATATTGGCCCTGCTTGTTTTATTTAATTAATTTCACAAACTCCCCAAGAAAACACTGAATTTTCTCTTTGTTCTTTTTTTTTTGGACACATTCTCTTTGTTCTTTTAATTTGTTTTTGGTCAATTTCATACTGGATTGGGCCTTAGGCCCATTTTACTGGAAGGTTGTTATACTAAGCATCTCAATAAATTAATCCGCCTAATGACTAGTTACAAATCCTTAATGAAATTCCAATGTATGACAAATTAGTCATTTGCTTGTCGGGCTGGGATTTATTGTGGGAAACAAAAAGAAAACTCAAATTAATTCAGGCAAAAAAAAAAAAAAACTCAAATTAGTTATACCATTTGGAATTTGGATGATCAAGTAATGTTCCAACAGAAAGTAACCATGCTAGGTTTTCCTTAATGTAAGAGTTAATTGGATGAACGATCATGTGAGTTTGTGAGCTCTGGTGAATTAATTGAAGATTACTATCATGGCATGGGATTTAGGAGTGTAAAAACGTGCAACCATACAAATTGAAGATTTAGATTCCATATGTCTCTTGAGTATTGAAGGGCACGTGCACTTTGTTCTTCTTATCTCCGAATATAAGTGCATCTTATTACGTACTTAAGTTGTAGGGAACGAGAAAACGTTAAAGGCTTAGCAACGTTACCGTCCTTCGAGAGGGTATCCAAGGTAGTCGAATCGCACGATTCTGAATCGTGAATCGTGCGATTCGATACGGGTCGGAGGGCCGGTGATTCAAATCGGTGACTTGAATTGAATAAGTGTTGGAATCGCGCGATTCATAACTTGAATCGCTCGATTCGCTTCGGAATCGCAACTTAGTGAGTTAAGTTACAATTCAAAGAAGAAGAAGAAGAAGTGGAAGGAGGCAAGCCGACATAGACCACAGCTGCAGAAGACGACTTTTGGCATCAGCAGTGGCATTGCATAATTAAGAGAGTACAGAAGAAGCCCTTGCTAATTGTTTGGGGGAGGGATTAGGTGCTGGAACTATTCTCCATTTTTATCAGTGTCAGTATGCAGAATGAGGAACAACCGAGATCACAGATACAAAACGTGAAAATAGTTCTGCTCAGCCGGCAAAATAAACAGGGAATCCGTGACCAATACAGCTCAATGAAGGACAATGACTGGATTGAAAGTTCAATTGAGACAGTCTCATAGCCCCGAAACAACGCATGAAGATGGAAGTAGCAAAAGTCATCTTATTCTTTTGGGGATGGGTTTTGGGTGATAAATTGTGGGTAGGATTCTTTTTATGTTAATGGGCTCAAGCCAATATCCCAAAAATAATTATTAGAAACTTTAAAAGAAAAATAATGTTAAATTATTAATAAAACCTTCCATTATATAAAAAAAAAAAATACAATAAAATAAAATCTTTTATTATTTGGTCAGTTATTTTTTCTATATTTAATAATTTTATAAATTTTTAAGTTCAAAATACTATTTTTTTAATGATATTTTATTATATTATAATATTAAATTATATTTTATGAATCTTACGATTCGATACGATTTACGATTCATAATTTGATCTCGCGATACGATTTTTGAATTGTGATTCAACTACCTTGAGTATGTATCTACCTATATGTTAAAGCCAAAGTCATTTTCTATGCAATTAACGTGACGCCCCCTCTTTCCCTTTTTTTTTTTTTCTTTTCCATTATAGGAACCATACCCTTTTCTTTCTTTCTTTATTTTTTATACATATACTTTTGTAGAAAAAACTGAATCACGCTCTTTGCATTGATGAGAAGCATGAGAAAAAATAACAACAACCCTTGCATGTTAATTATTGATTGTAACTTTCATAATATCAAATAATTCACCTATATATGCAACCCAAATAGGCAACATCGTTTCTACCACGTAAACAACTCACAAATTCCAAATACAAATGTGAAATAATATTTTTTTTGATAAAAAAGTATAACCATGACTACTAATATCATTCGTGCTTTAACTTATTTACTTATATATAAAGTAACTCTAACCAAGAGACCAAACAGAATTAGTACATAATTAATTAGATTTGTTAAATATTTAATCCGGGTTCTTAAGTTCTAACTCTAACAATGTGTAGTTGTGTACGTTTGAAGAAAATTTCTTAACCAAGACTCCCGTCTCTTTGAAAAGTTTGCGGTGCTGATGAATTTAGTTATCACTGATAGTTTGTAGATATCTTGAGTAATTAGGCTCTGTTAATGTTATCACTAATAGTTTGTACTTTGTAGATATCCTGAATAGCACCAAAATGCTAAGTAATGTTGTACAAAATGCTCAAGTTTAAACAATAATAGTTATAGAACCATAATCTATAATTAGACACTGTTTATTGTTACGGGAGACATAGACATAAACACAAAACTTACATTTATTTATCTTTTATGTTGGGAAAATAGCACGTAATAATACCAAAGTTGAGTACTAAATCAACTCATAATTTTCTTTATAAGTCTATATATATGATCTACAATGATTATTTAATTTGCATGCAGCAGAGCAGATACTGCAGGTTGAACATTGGATGGAGCTATACCACATTATGATCCTGCTTGTCCCTGCATATCAATGGAAAAGGTTAGGCACATTCACTTGGTTATTTATATTTCCTCTTATATATGTGTTGTGGCCCGAAATCATGCGCGATTGAAACTTTGGGTTTAGCTTATTATTAACTGAATGTGAGTACTAAGCACTTTTCATTTCCCCTGATTATGCTCCTTTGAATTTGAGGACAACAAAAAGCTATTTTTTAAATCATTTGTTCACTTAGATTACAAAGCAAATGCAGACGGATGTTTCTTTTTCATTTCTACCGAGGAAAATTTATGGATTTCTAAGGTGTCCTAACAAAAAAAAAACGATTTTAAATTAGATGACTTTAACATTTAGATCTTATTATAATTTTATATTTTATGTATTTAATTTATTTTTTTAAAATTTTATGTAAGATCTTAATTTACTCTAGCTATTACGTGTAGATAATATAAAATTACTTTTAAATTACTTGATATATATATATAAGATGAAAAAGAGGAACAATATTGATATTTACTTCAAATATTTGAGACAATAAATATTTTATGTTTAATTATCCTGTTAATTTTTATATATATAGTTTTAGCAAAGAGTAATGATAGGTAGTCAACATTAGGGAGTTTATAGAAGCCCATGAGTGTAATTAGGAAAATAGTGAGTGGTAAAAAAAGAAAGAGAAAAGAAGGAAAAAGCCTATTGGCCACCTATTGGCTAACAAACTATGGTCTCCTTAAATTTTCTCTTTACGAAATTTTTAATTAGGTCCTCGTAATTTAAAATTTTATAATTGAGTTCTTATACTAAATAAAAAATTTCAATTAGATCATTTTTAGTATATTTTTGTTAAAATATACATTTTTTCAAATATTTAGTTTGTGTTTAATTTGATATCGGTAATGCTACATGTACACCTCTTTTTGGTGTACACCTCCAACCAAGTCCCAAACGAATAGATTTTTATATATACAACGAACATGTTTTCATAGTTGACACGAACAGATTTTAAAACTTGTTCGTTTGCTTTTAAAAATCTATTCGTTCTAGTAGTAAAATTCTGTTAGTGCACGAACAGAAATCTATATATACAACGAACATATTTTATAGTTGACACGAACATGTTAAAAATCTGTTCGTTTGCTTTAAAAAATCTATTCGTTTTATTAATAAAAATCTGTTCGTGTAAGACTTGCTTGGAGGTGTACACCAAAAAGAGGTGTACACCAAGATTAATTCATTTGATATATATATATGATGAATTATATAAAATTAAATATTTTAATACTAATTTCTTATGATAAACAATAACTAAGTAAAGATCTAATTACAAATTTTGATCTAATATAAAAATTTAATTATAAATTGTTAAATTACAAAGACTTAATTAAAAAATGACTGAAACTATATGCTCGAGTAATTAAACTAAGAGTAATGCTAGGAACCAACGTTAGGGGACCAATAGGGAGCCAATGAGTGTAATTAGGGAAATAGTGAGTGATAAAAAGGGAAAGAGAAAATAAAAAAAAAATGATATTGACTTCCTATTGTCTCCCTAATATTGGATCCCAATACTTTTTCTTAAAGTAATATTTTACCTATTTAATTTATCCATAGATTACTTTAAAAGGTGTATTATTATAGTTTTTAATACCTATGAATAATATTAGAATAATATTCTTGTAGTGAATGAAACAATAGGATTAGAAAATGTTGACTTTATATAATATATGGTATCATTTAATTTGACTTTTGAGTTGAGGATGAAAGAATGCTATTAATATTAAATTTTTATCATGTAGAATGTATACCTGTCTAGAAAAAGAAAAAAAAAAAGAACATATACATTTCTTTTGTCAATCCAAAATAATATTATTGACATGGTTAACAGTACCATTGGCCTTAATTAATTAATATCTTGGTAAGGCCTAATCAAAGAATAATAGACTAATAATACATAGAAAGAAAGAAACCAATCATAGGTTTATCCATAGAAATGTTCTTAAAGACCGAAAATTTTCATTTTAAAATCTTTGACAAATGTATTTGGAGTTAGACCTTAGGAACACTAAAGCATAGTAATTAGGTTTTCCAAAATTTAGCTATGCACAAGTAGTATTTATCTAGTGAGTGCTTTAATAATCACAAAGGATAGAAGAAGATCACATCTTGTCACCTCTTTTATGTAATACTACATTGTCAAACAGGGTAGCTAGCTTTATAGAACAACTTTAAATAGAAGTAAACTACACCTATAGAGATGTATGTATCTTATCCTTTAATCAAGTCCCTATCACCAAGGAAGAAAAAAAAGTTTAACCAAATTGCTTACCTTATTTATTACCCTCTTCAACAAATTGATGATCACAATTGGGAAAAAACAGGAAGAATAATTAAGTTTCATAAGATATAGTTAGTCACCTCAAAAGTAAAATATAACACACTTTGCTACATTAAATATAATACTTTTCTTAATTTTCTTTAGTTTATAGATATTTTTGCTCATGCTCATCTAAAAGTAAGAGTTGAACACTTACCAAAATAACATACTATCATACTTATCAAAGAAGGATAGATCAGCAAAGAAAAGAAGTGGTGATGATCATTAATTAAACATGTGATATTGGCACGGCTCAATCAAATAAGAGAGCTTTAGAATCCATCAAAGCACTATCTTCTGATTGAACCGTACCAATATCCCAAGCTCCCTTGATCAATCTTTGGAATATGATCATCATCACCACCATGTCCTGCTTCCTGCACTTCTTGAAAACATACAACCATGTTTATCTGTTAATGAAATATATCTATACCTGTAAGAAGAATAAACATACCCTTAGCATGATGATATAATTTAACACAGCTGAAGAACTAGGAAAATGGTTTAAGGAAGAAAAAAAAAGTGTGGAAAAGAAGGGTCAAGGGTATAACATGTTTTTTGTTTGGAGTAGTAAGTATGGGTTGTCCTGTGAGATTCTTGAAATTTAATGGAATGGAAAGGGAGGGAGGGACAGTGTGACAAAGACACCAATAGCAGAGAGCCTTAAATATTGCCAACAACCAAACGCCTTATTGGAGGTGGGAACATTAAATTATGGCGCTTGGAGAGAAAAAAGGGCATGTCTTTGAATCACATACATATAGATAGAGAAGAAGGGTATTATGACATGAGAGACAAAGGTATTTGAGTCTTTAGACCTTCCAGGTTTTATATTTATGATGCTCACAGGATATAAGTTGATCTACTACACCAACCACATTTTTGAAATTCAAATAAGCTTTTTTTTGGGAGAAAAAGGGAGAAGGAAAAAGAAAGCTAATAAGTTTTTATGTGGTTGGTGTGAAATGTGAATTGCAGATAATACTTGCTTTGATTGATTCATGCATTTTCTATTGCATATATAACAAACTTCATTTTGGTTTTTAGAGTCATTTTTCTTTAAATTTCTTTTTATTGTGCAAAGTTTCTGAACTTATGAATAGAAAAAGAAGAACTGGTCACTCACTCACAAATACTTTTGTCCACTTTCAAAGGCAGAAATAACTATAAGTGGAGTTAGTTAAGGAAAGGAAATAGTCTTTCGACGTAAATAAATCCACAAAAGGAACCTCACATAAAAGTATATACAACATTCACGCAAAATTGCCCTCTCTTATTTTTTTTATTATAATATAATATCTTCTAAAAAAAATTGGCTGCGCTTGCTTGTTCATGTGCTCTATCTAATTAGTGATAGTTTATATTTATGTTCGTGAAATAGAAGTTTGAATCAACTTAATTTTTTAGAATTTATTTTAATTATAAATGAATTTGTATAAATATAATTTAAATTTTATAACTCTATATAAAAATTGATTTTAATAAAATAATATTATTTTAATAATATTAATTAAAATCACTCTTAAATAGATAATTATTGAAAGGTACATGAGATTAAATTATAATTTTTTTAGTATGTTTTTTATATAGTATTTTTTCTAGTACTCTTAATACTTTTTTTAGTACTATATAATTTTTATTTATTATTATTATTTTATATTTAATTTTTTTGTTTAATTGCTCTACCTAATATGATCAATAAATTATATTATAAAAGTATACCACAGTAGTAAAAAAAACAATTATTTCAAAGATAAATAGTAGTAAATAATAAAAAAAAGAGAATTTATTTAAAGAAAAATACTAAAAATTATATGAGTAAAATAATAACATATTTAAATATAGAATTTGTAGAAAAAATTTAATTCTTTTATTAATAGAACTCTATAAATAAAAACAATAACATGGAAGAATATTAGAAAAGAAAACATTATTAAAAAATAATGAAAAAACTGAACCCAAAAACTAGAATTTTTAGCTTTGAAAACACAAGTTAGAGTTTATATTTGCTTTCAGTAAAAGAAGAATCATCTAAATAAAAATGTGCAACTAAAAAAAGAAATTAAACCTGCGTTGTTTGATGTTTCAAACGCTGTACCAAACACATACTCAATAATTATTGCTACTGCTTCCTTTGTTTTACAGATTTTGATTTTTAGTTATATACAGTAAATGTAGAAGTTAATTTATTTATCTTTTAATAATACATAACAATTGTATAACATGTACCTAGTGTTTTGCTAGGATTTTCTCTTCTATCCTAGTGCTCTATTAGGTTTTTTCTTATGTCCTATTATGGTTTTTATTGTGCTCTAATAGGGTTTTTCTAGTGCTTTGATGTGTCCTACTAGAATTTTAATGTATCATTTTGAGTTTTGATCTGCTCTGATAGGACTTTGAGAAAGAATCTTATTTTCTTATCATTTTCATGTGTCATACAATATAATTCAATTAGCATGACCGATTTGTCTATTATAACGATGAAGAATACTGATCCTAATATGGGGAGGAAGCAATTAAACTTTCGTAGTTTTGGATGCATATCAGAAGAAGAGCTAGTATGATTGCTACGATTTTATGGAAGTTTTGGAACCATTACAATCTTCGAATATTTGAAGGCTGTACCCCAGATCTGGTTCTTCAATCGCCTATGAGTTTGATCCAAGAATATCACCAACGTCATCCTCCTTAATTTTGCTTTTTATTTATTTGTTCTCTCTCCTTTAGTAATTTACATTATGATATTTTGATTATGTGGAGTTTCCACTCTCTTTGTTAGCTTTTGGTTGTCCAAGTTGGACTCATCTTCTCATGTATACATTTTATTATTCTAATAGAATGAAATAGAACTGCTTTTTTGATTAAAAAAAATAATAATACTTAACAATATTTAATTGCATATGTTATATGTTATATATATAAAGATAAATTACAAGTTTTAACATTTTTAGTTAATGTTTCTATCACTGTAAAGAATTTCAAATAAATACTGGCCTTTTGTTGTACAGGTTATGGAATACATACACAGAAGTATGATAATGTGATTCTAATACCTCAAAAAGATGTTCCTTCTTCTGTTCCTTGTATCATAATAATATTTGGACCCAGAAACATATTGGGGCCTCACCTTTATTTCTATAACTTTAGGATTTTCAATCCCACGCGTGATTTTTTTTTTCTTCCATATGATGAAATTCAATCTAATATTCTTAAAGGGTTTGATTTCCGCATAAATCGTTCAGATGCATGACCATTAGATTAATGATAAAAGGACCACATATAAACTAACCCATCGAAATCTTTTTGATTCATAAAAATAACTTAGGGCCTACATTGATATAGACATAGACATAGAACTAATAATAAATATACAATAGGGTGCTGAAAAACAAATTAAAAGCAACATTTTTTTTATTTTTCATGTGTTACATATATACTAATAATTAATTATTAAATTAGTAGTAGTATAAGATATATATTATAATATAAAATATATATTAAAAACAATTAAATAACACATATTTAATAACTGATTTCGTATTTTTATTTTGTGCGCAAATAATTACTTTTGTTATTTTTACAAATTGAAAGGGTTGTTTAACATTACTCTTTTGATATAATTGTGGTCCTACCGTTGTTCCAAATAAATTCTCTTTTTGGTGGTAGAACAGCAGCAGACATAGTGTGTTAATTAGTTCCCATGCATGCCTGGGACCTGTGACAACTTGCTTGTAGTCTCGCCGCGAGCCATGCCCATAAATGAGGCTTAGATTTTTTTATACTAAAGTTTTTAAATGGCATTATTGTTATTTGAAATGGTACATATACTCATTTTTCTTTAATTTTTTTTTCTAGAAATTACTTACTAATATTAGAACAGTAGCCGGTTTCTCTATGAAATTTCAAATGTTGGAACATAATTATATATATTTTATGAAATGATACATGTGATTTTGAAAAAGAAAAAAACAAAAATTAAAGCGGAAGTGCTCCTTTTAGGTTGTGGTTGCTGGCAGTGGGTAAACAGTGATTTTATTTCAATAACTATGTTTGATGGACACCCTACACAAACTTTCTTCAATAATTTCATCCATTTGTTGCATTACGGTTCAACTCTTCTCTTTTTGTCTGTCAGGATTAGAATTTAACATTTAGCCAAATTTCTAATTATTGCGATTGTCCACATTGCCAGAGTAGTAATAAGGATTTGTGTTATTTAAAAAATCTAGCCAAATAATGTACATGTTTGAACTTTTAATTAACCACTTGGCCATTCAATCAACTTGCCTCATCAGGAGGAGAAACTTGTGTTGAAATTGGATAAATTAAACCTGTCAACAATTTGAGTTTTATTAAAGTTATGTGATATATATTTCACAATTTCTTAAGGAATGAAATAAAAATATTAGGGGTTTGTCATTTTTATTTATATTAGCTAACACTTACTTTATTTTTATACTATTAAAATTTAAGATTTAAGAGTATATTAGTCGATAATTAATCCAAAATAATAAATTTTACTAGTCACTTAACGTTGCTGTTTTTTTAGTCTACACTAAGCGTTTCATGAATATATATACAATAATATTTTTCGCAAGTTTTGTTGTTCTTACGACATCTATCTCATGGTAATAAAATTTGGTTTGTTTATTAATTGTGATTATCATGCATGCATACACGTGCATCCAGTCATCAGTAGTAACATTATTTAATAGTGTACTTTAGTTTTCGTCTATGTGCAACAAGCATTAACATATATAAGTTAATGAGATTGAGTGTGTGGGTTATTTCGTTAAGAGAGTTTGACTCATGACTGTAATGTAGTTGCTATACTATAAGATTATTTCCAGTTAAACTCCATTAGAAAACTAATGTACATATGTATATATATAGACAAATAATTAAACGTACTACAAGTATTTAAAACGGCATGCATAGAGTGAGATGTAATTAAAAAGAAGCAGAGTAGTGTGCAGAAAAGTGATGAGTTATGAGCAAAACCCAACCATTATTGTTATTGAAGAAAGCCCTTCCTACTAATTAATAACCGCACGATCGATTTGTCCCTATCCTCATGTGAAATAATAATGTATGATCTCTTCTTTAATTTCTTTCAAATATTCAAAGAAATTTTCTTATAGTGAACTTCGAATGAAATCTAATCTAATCCAACATTTTTAGTTTGAATTTTAGATATTCACATCTCATTATTAAATATTATTCGATCCAGTACTAATATATTTTATCTTGCAATCAAATCATCCTTAAAAAATTTATTATTTTTTATTAGGTGAATACTCAATTTTACGTGAATTTGTTAAAAATCGTGAAATAATTTAATATATTTGACTAAATCACTAAATCCAACTTTATTTTTTCATTGTAATTTTTTTTAAAGGTTTAGGGTTTATAATAAAAAATTAATATTGAGGATTAAAAAATATAAGGTTTAAAATTAAAATATATACATTTTGATATTATATATATATACCTCCAAAACAAAAAGAGAATTATTTTATAATTGAAGCCCATGTGTGAAATTTATTGTAAGGTTGGTTTGGGCTTTCACTCTATTGGAGCACCAAAAATATTAGAGGAGAGAAGGTTGTATACCGGAAAAAAAAAAGAGCAGAGAAGGTCAAAGTTATAAAACGGCATCGTTTTGTAGGGCGCATAGTTGGGTTACTTGAGAAAGTGGCAAAAAGAAAGGCGTTTAGAGGAAGCAGAGGTATAACGTTCCGTGTTCCACTCAAACACTAATCTAACAGAAGCAACAAATCTTCAGCTAAAACTAGAAAGTAAAAACCATTAACAACAAATAAACTAAAGCCCTAATTTCAGTTTTATTTCAACTTCAATCTCAATTATATATCCTTCTTTCATTATCCATCCCATTCCACTGCCTCTGTTTTGTTCAGAGATAGGGACAACAAAAACACAAGATCCTTTCGTGTTAGGTATGTAATCCTAATTCCTTTGTTTTTTTTTTTTCTGAATAAACTTTCAGTTTTTCTTCTTCTTCTTCTTCTTCTCGATTTGTTCGTGGAAGCTGCGGTTTTTGATGTTTCGCTGTTTGAGAATTGCAGGCACCATCAATCCTAATTCCTGTTTCATCATGGCCAAAACCTCCTTCAAGCTTCAACATCCTTTCGGTACTCTTTTTTTTTTTTCTTTTAATTGTTTAATTTATTTTTCTCCAATTTCTTATAATCACCTCTTAATTGGACCTTTTGTTATGGCAGATAATTTAAAAAGGAAAAAAAAAATTGATTTTATAGGCAAAGAAGGATTGAAAGTGTTTGCTTTCTGTAATGATGATTATGACTACGCTAACACAGCTTAATGTCTTTATACCTTGCAGAGAGAAGGCAAGCTGAGGCTTCTCGAATTAGAGAGAAGTATCCTGATAGAGTACCTGTAAGATTGTATAATTGCACTCTGTATTCATTGGTTTTGATTCTGTCCGTGTTTAACTGTTTATGTAATTTCTTATATCTTGAAGAATTCTTGTTCATACGTGAGAATTGGGTGCAGGTGATTGTGGAGAAAGCTGACAGAAGTGACATTGCAGACATTGATAAGAAGAAGTAAGTGATTTGGAATGTTTCTATTTTTTGTTGTGTGTCATAAAAAAAATTTGCCTGTTCTGATGATGTTAATTGGTTTCATTATGTTATTCAAGTGTTGGAGAAGTTTGAGTTTGATATGGATTCTGTTTGCTAGTTGATAACATCATGCTAAATTGTAATGAACTATTTGTAAGAGATTAACAAGTTAAGTCTGAATGAATCAGTCGGATCCTTGGCCATCTTGACAGCGAAGTTATCTCCAAGTGATTCTCTAGATTGATAATTTGGTATTTGTTTTAGCATGCTTTGAAGAATTAAGTTTTTTAGTTAGAGATGTTATTTGAATTTCGAGGACCAAACCTTCTTTAAATTGCATATTTGATATTCCATCAGGTAGGATTATAGCTATTTATCTTGATCAATGTATGTTGTTGATTAGATTTTGTTTACTAGAGGATTATCAGTTGATTTTGTTGCACCTCTTGTGATGTTGTAGATACCTTGTCCCAGCTGATTTGAGTGTTGGTCAATTTGTTTACGTTGTCCGCAAAAGAATTATGCTCGGTCCTGAGAAGGCTATTTTCGTTTTTGTCAATAACACACTGCCTCCTACTGGTAAGTACCATCACTCATCAACCCAAATGTTGTTTTTGCCATTACTGTAAGTGCTTCTGAACTGAATTCCCTGTTGTTGCAGCTTCATTGATGTCTGCTATTTATGAGGAAAATAAGGATCAGGATGGCTTTCTTTACATGACTTACAGTGGGGAGAACACCTTTGGATCTTGCTAAGCGAATTTATGATGACCTCTGTCCTCTGTAAATAGTTTCTGCAAGATGTAAATGTTTGCAGCTAATCATCAGTATGAAGTCCTTTGAGTAAATCTTTTTTTTTTTTCGATGGTAAATTGAGTAATGTTATCATACATTATCTTTAAATAATGATTTATGAATTCCAATGGATGAATTTAGAATTAATGCTACACTTTTTTTTATGCTTAGTTCCCAAATTTCTATTAGTGTGATCTTTATATTGTTTTTTTTTCCCTCCAAGTTAAAATGAAGTATACAATTAAGAATGCATGCATCTAAAATTCCGAGTTGTTAGGACATTGGAGCTGTGTTACCCTGTGACCCTCTCTAATCTTTGGTAGCTCTATCAAAGAGCAATCTAAAGGGAGAAAACAAAGGGATGAATTTTGATTAAATCTGAAACCCCTTTATAGGTAGGTATTTCCACAATTCCATAGCATCCATTATTTTTTGTTTGGGTGCAAAACAAAACTTATATTTTCAAAGCTCCTACTGGAAACCAGAAAGTATACTACCATTTATCATTGTCTCATGCTCTAATTCGTTGATCTCATCTTCATTTCCCTATTTTTTAGTAGATAACTTTTATCTTCATCACTTCAACAATGTAATCAATAATAAGTAAACGAGAAAAAAGTTATAAAGGTAACGACTTATTTCCGGATCATATAACATTTTCTGTAGTACTACATACATGCAAGTAGAATTAGGAAGTGCACCCAATTAAACAAATTTTTTTTTTAATTAAAAGAGTGTAGTGGGCATCCCAATTTATTTGGATGTAGTCTTTCTCTTGAGTTGGATCTTGATCCAATTGACACAAATTAGAGTGCCGCTTTTGATCTTGAGCACACCTATCATTGCAACTGCTTTGACTTTGGTGAAACCACCGCCAACCTTGGTAGATTTCTTGGTGGTGTTGGCCATGTCCATGTCATTTTGGGATCTGCTGCCAATGCCATCATCATTTTCCATAGCACCAATACCCCCAGCACCCCACACATCAGCCCAACTTTCACTTCCCATGTCTCCTATTACCAGCACAACAATTTAAAAACTTCTAAATGTATTTATTAAATAAAAAAAAAAGTTTCAAAATTTACTCTCCTTAATTAACAAATTTTCTAGCTAAACCTTAAATACAGATCATTTTATTTTTCTTTTGTCTAATGAATGCGGTTAAAAATAAGATTAAAAGAACACAACTTTTTAAGTTTGTTTTCATATCAAAATTTCACACTTTCGTTTTTTTTTTTAATTGATGTCCTGAAGGAATTATTAACGGAAAAGAAATAAAGAAAAAAGGCCATAGTGCTCAAATGCTGCAGAGAAAGTCTAGGGAGGTGAGTGATCGTTTTCTATAGATGAATTTGGAACCCTTTATCTATATTCCCAGGCTCAAATATGTACATAACTATGCTTGGAATTTGTTGAAACATGCAACGTTTCATGGCCATGAATAATACTCTCAAATATGTAAATTCTGAGACCCATGTCAAGTTTTCAATTATGAGTATATATAGCTTATAGAGGAGACGTGAATAGTACCTTGTATGAGTTGTTGTTAGATGCACTAGATTTGGGAAACTCTTTAGGGAGGAGTAGTTAAAAGGAACAAAGTGATGTATGTGGTGTTAGAAATGGCCTGTTTATTTCTTCAAATTTATATCTATCTTGCTGTAACAATTGAGTGGCCGACCCACCAATTTGATTATTTCCATCTGCCAAAGAAAACTTTGTTTCTGATTCAATTTTATAATCCTCATTGTAGTGATACTTCGGCCAGCATTTTGATAAACTTATCATAGTTGCATAGTTAGTCCAAAAAGTATTTGTCGTCGTCCACTTAATTAGATTGTATCAATGCATGGATGTGGATCTTGTATCTGCTTCTTAATTAGAATTAATATAATGTCATTCCTTCCTTGTAATATCGTCATCCAGTAACAAATATATGATTTCCGTTATTAGTATTTAAACAAATTACAAATTATGTTCCAGTGCTATATCTAGTAAAACAAACCAACACTAGAAATTATACCTTTATTTCAACACATACTAGACAGAAGGAAATTTTGGTCAAAGATCTGGTTACTCTAGACTTTAAAAAGGAAAGAAAAAAGGAAATAAAGCCTCGTCCAAAACGAGGAAGGAAAAGGAACGTTACGAATGGTCACAACTCACAAGGAAGTAATCTCGTGTATACTAGGGAGACTGAATTGTGTAAATATGAAAAGAACTAAAATAACGCTTTGGGCGCTATATTAAGCATTCAAAAAGCAAAGTGGGTTGGCTCATCTTTAGTTGTTCTGCAATACCATATCAAACATTTCTTTCTATTACTAGAAATTGTTGAATCACATTGAGAAAGGAACGCAGGTTATTTTGGAAACACTGCACTAAACAAATCTAAGTGGACATTCTGGGTACAGGGCAGGAGACTGAATCATTACCTAACAAAATAAATGCATGTACAGCCAATTTAGAGAGCGTAAGCCACTTGTGATTCCCATTGCCATGTGTTTTGGTAGGTGCAAAACTTGTCCACGTTAGAAATCGCAATTTTCTGGAATATTGAAATTGAAAAGAAATGAACTTACCACTTTGCCACTACAGGACTAGAATCTAATCTACCGTAGTAAGGGGCTGCTATTAGAAATTATAGAGTTAAACTTGGCCATCGCCTCTACTAGGTAGTAGCACGAAAAACTTATTAATTTCCCCCCTCCTTTCCCTTTCCCTTTCAATTCCTAGCACCATATTCAAAAAAAGACAATACAACGTCGACCACAGATTTTTTTTTTTAAAAAAAAAGAAAAATCTATATATATTACTAAGGTATTATAAATTAAAAGTTAAAACCAGAAAATAAGCAAAAAGATTCGATTCTAACTTGTAAGTAATTAGTAATTACACTTTCTATCAATCAATGTTGATGCCAAAGCACTCTGTATGAATAAATTCTCACTGCATAACGGATACAAGTTTTAGCACCTTATTCATTATGTCACTTCTGAATACACTTCCTAGTGAGACTCCAAGTCAATATCATGGACCCAGTTCCAGCCTTACACATTTCTAATTTCGTAGTTAATTGGGCCTTCTCACAGGCTTAGGCTTCTTTCCTTTCCGTGATCTTTCATCTACGTTACTAGTCCACCTATACCCATGAGGAATGGCAAAAGGGTCTGAATCCAAATTCAAATCCAATGCCACCGAAGAAGATGACGATGATGATGAAGACGACAAGGAAGAGTACTGTCTTTCTGGTTTTTGGTGAGCATAATCGTCGTCATCTTCACTGAACAAATGGGAAGGACTCGAGAATGGAGTATAGAATTGCTCGAAAGGTTTCAGCTCCATGAACTTTGTGAAAGTAATCACCACCCTC
>JASCZI010090672.1:75284-92074 GCA_036250425.1 Stylosanthes scabra
AACCAAATCAAATCATTCATTCATTCCTAGAAATAATTATTATCTAACAAAAATGATTAAACAATAATGTGATTACAGGTTGTATTTGTATTGTCAAATCACATGTTTAATCTATTGAGCGGACAGAGTTCCAACACTAGCAAGTCAAATCCAGTCAGTTGTTACATCTAACAATATTTTCATATCATAATCTATTATTAATTAATTTATTATCCAATTCCAAGGCTAACTGTTCTCTTTGTGGGACCCAACAAACGTAACCGTCAACCAACTAACAATCACATGCCTAAAACCAGGGGAGAGGGACACGTTACCTTCACCGGGAAACTCCCCGCCGGGAGCTTCGTTGTGAGCAGTTCTCTGAGCCTCCTCACCGCCTTTACCTTGTTCGCTAGAATGTCCAGCAATGGCAGCAGCTCCTCTGTCTTCAATGGAAACTGCTCCGTCAGCCACACTGACGGCCGCAAGCTTTTCACATACTCCTTCTCCTTCGTCTGCACCGGCAGAGCCGCTGCTGTGTTAATGTTCGCCGATGACCTCCTTGGTGGCAGAGGCGCCGCCATGTTAACCCTTGCTGATGATCTCCTCGGTGGCTGAGGTGGACCCGCCTTAATGCTCGCCGACGACCTCCTTGCAGGCTGAGGCGCTGGCGAAGGAAGCACTACGTCGACACTTTTTCTTGCCATTGTAACACACTCCCTATCTTCCCTCACGAAACTGCTGTGTCTTCTCGCGTCACTGTTCATTCCAAAACTCGGATACTCTGCCACGAGAAAACCGTCGTCGTCTTCGTCCAGTTCCAACGGCAGCACTTTCTCGCTTGCCATCGCGTCGCCTTCTCCGGTGATGGTGTCGCTCTTGGAAGTGGCCTTTCGTGACCTGAAACTGAAAACCACATTGTGCACTTCGTAAACCCTAGCTTTCCACTCTCCTACTGTCTCCGTCTTCTCCTGCCGCCTCCAGTTCGTTCTTCCTACAAACTCCGCCTTCGTCACGTCCATTCCCGGACGGTACACGCTCGTCTCGGAGCAGATCCCAGCTGCGTCTGAATTGCTCATTGGAGCTCCGGCGTGCTCGAACGCATCGAAGATTGTCCGATCGTCGCGGTTAAGCACGAGCAGCGAGCCGGAGGGGATATGAAGCTCTGAATCGCCGTCGCCGAAGAAGAGAAAGCTCTGATCGGCGCGTTGGATTTTGAGACCGTCGAATCCGGCTAGAGATGTATCAGCTCGGAGGTTCCCGTCACGCTTCCATATCCGGTAGGTGTCCGAGGGAGTGATCTTGCCGATAAAAGGAATCACGGAACTCTCAAAGTGGAACGAGATCTCCATGTAGAAGTCTCGCATGCGACGGAGGGCGGTGACGAGACTCGGAAGGCGACGGCGCCACTTCCCCCATGCAGTACGATGGTGGAGGCGCACGAGTAGTTGCGCGATGTCAGAGGAGCGCCGGCAGAGAGCCTCCTGGAGCGGGTTCCATCCGGCGGCGTTCTGGAGGGATGCGTCCGCGCCAGCGACTGCCAAAGCGTGGACAGAGTGGAAGTCGTTGAGGCGGACAGCAAGGTGGAGAGGTGTTTCTCGTAGCGGGACGTCACGGCGGTCGAGGACGGCGGAAATCTTTTCAAAAAGCAGTTCCTGAGAGAGTGCGTCGGACTCTGTTTTAATTTGGTCCGGGTCGGGGAATTCGGGGAGGTGAGAGATGATTGTGGAAAGAGCGTTGTAGTCAGCCGTAACGACGGCATAGTGGGCGGGGCTGTGGGAATAGTGCTCCGGTTTGATGGCCTGAGACGACGACGTAGTGTCATGAGTGGCGTGTTTGGCCATCTTTGTGACTGCGTAGAATGATGAGAATTGAGAATTTGAGATAGAAAATTATAGAGCTGAGCCTGAGCGGAAGAAGAAGAAGAGGAATGGGTTCGTTTCGTAAGTTAGTGGAAGTGATGGATGAATTAGTACGTAATAACTAACAACTGTTATGCTATGCAATGGGAACATACAAGCTTGTTCCGTGGATTATGGCCATGCTTTGTTTTCTTGTGAACATTCAACGCCTTTTCTTTTCCCCCCTTCTAACCTTCTCTAATCTCTTCTATTATTACCCTTTTTACAACGGCGCAAACTTCATGTTGCCATGTCATCACTTATGTTACTTTCTTATTCATTTAGGGAAAAAAAAATTCTTACTGCACATGCCATTATATTATATATTACAATAATGCTAAATGTATATATAAATACATTAAAATACATTAAATACATATAAAATATTTATTATAAATGAATATACCATGTAAATAAATATATCATGTATTTATGTGTTTTATGTGTATATAAATATTTATTGTATATATTGTTATATAATATTTACACTGAACCAGGTTGCGTGCATAAAAATGAATCGGTGAAATACGTTTGTGAATTGAAAGGAGATGGGGGAGAATTAGATGCATGCAGGGGTTATTAGTATGAGCTGCATGTATGTATGCAGTATGCTATGCTAAGGTGTTATTATATGAAAATTATTTGAATAAGACAAGGTGTTGGGGGTGATCTCCTGACAAAAGGCTGCTTCTTCCACTTTAGAAGTTAGGACCATGTCAATTGTCAAAATACGATATGTTGTAATAAAATATTCACATTAGTCTTTTTGAATACGCATTTACTATGTAAGCACAAGGGTGTTTTAATGTTGGTTTTGTTACCCATAGCATACATGGAGATTTGGTCTAAAGTTGAGATAGAAAGTCACAAAGCATATACCAGACTCCAGAGGGTAATTGGCATCACAGGTCGAGGAGGAGGTTGGGACCATATTGATGCCAATGTTCCCATTTAGCCAACACAATCGCCAATATTTGCCAATTATCGAAAGAGACTAATGCTAAGCGAACCTTCAATCTTACACACAGTTATTTTTTGGATAAAAACGTAACACATATATCATATTAAAGCATACTACTTAAAAACTGATTTCATGAACCTAATATGTTCAACATACTTTCACTTGTTCTCTCAATTTTACTGTGAATGTATTCAACAATTTCCTTTGAGTATTTAAGAGTCGGCTTACAGCAGCAAATTACAATTTATCATTTTGAGAGTGGAACTACAGTTCCTGGAGTCTTAAAGAGATGCATCCTACAAGTAGATTTGAGACTTGAGAGTTCATCCTTTATATGCATTGCCCATTTGGTCCCCTAGAATACTGCTACGTGAAAACAGCTTTATTTAGCTTTTGTTTTTTGTTTTTGTTTTCTTTAGAAAATTAAAACTTATTCATTCTTTTATCTTTACTTTAGTTAACTGGGGAGAGAGAAAGACAAAAACATAGGAATCAAAATGACAGAGTCCTAAATGCATCCCAAACTAGCTTTTCTTGTACCAGTTCAGTGACTTTTTGCTGAAACTTGGTTGAATGCTTTTCTTTCTCTCCTTATGGGATTCTGTAAACAGGAAAAACCATTTTATTTCTTGAAATTGGTTAAGTAAATTAATTTAATTTTAAAATATGCAATGTTATTGCCCTTTGTCCAAACTTTCATCTCATAACTGGTATTATAAAATTGATGTATACAATCAAATTTAGTGTCATTCTAATTTGTAACAACTATATGAGGGAGATGATATTTAATTATGTTCAATATGGTATTCAAAATATAATTCATATAAATTAATTTCAAATATTATATTAATTACAATTAAAATATATTCACACAAAAACTAGGTATTACATTGCTTTGATTACATTTAACTGTCACTAAACTAAAGATTGTAAGACAACTTTGCCAAAAGCTAACCGAAGTAATATTTTAAACTAGAAAACTTAGGTAGGATGGTGATAGATCTTGCTTAAGAACAACATTACACGGAGATAGATCTTAGATGCTTTAAATTTTAGTTAAAATCCCCAATTAAAAAATGTGCTCCAAAAAAAAAGGTAAATGGTTAAAGGGAAAAAAAAAGTTAGTCCTAGAATGTATAGATGTTATTTGTTAAGTACTAATCTGAGGTTTGATGAAGCACACTGCAAATAGGAGTTTTATTAACTGAGTTTTGAGTCAATCACATTACATATCGATAAAGAAACATGCTCATGGCTACTCAAAGCTAGACAGACACACATCTTATCTTATTCGTACAGAAGCAGTACTACTTCATATTTTGTGAAAAGCCAACAGTGCCCTTCACTGCAGTTCCTTCAGGAAATCTTCATTGTCCACCAACACCTACAAAAATGAATCCAACCACATAATGGTCATTCATACTGGAAGTCATGTGAATCCAACAAAGGGAAAATTGATTAAAATATATGCAATATAGTACATGCTCAAACTTCAACGGAATTCATTTTAGGGTCCATATCAGAGTAGGTAATTTTCTTTTCCAAACAAAACAAGAGGAAGTTTCTTATTTTTTATTCAAGTTAATACCCCATGTGTAGCAAAACCTCACCTTAAGGGAAAAGAATAAGGTCTCCCTTAATTATGCTTTCATGTACTAAACCACAATGATACTAAACATTAAAGGTTTAATGCAATAATAAAAGGAAAAATGTGTCGAGACATGAGATCCTATGTGTATTTTATAGACATTGTTCAACATACCATGTGAAACGTCTTATTCTAAATTTCAATTTCTAAGAAGTTCAAGTTGGTAGGTAGAATGAACTCCATGATGCCAAGATATGAGTCCTTTATATCATGAGAAACTCCCTGTCTTAACTTCACATTTATCGATTTACATCAAGTTCAAGATACAACAAAAGAAAATGAATGTTTGTTCATATTCATAATCAGACTCAACTAGATGATGGGTGGGTTATCAAGTGGAAATAAACAGAACACCATTACTCGATATGAGAAAGACTAAAAAGAAAAACTTACAGTTTTCCATCCATCTGGATCCAAGAAAGAAACAATCTTGGTGTTAATGCCAGGAATTGGTCCTGGTTGGCGAGTAATCTTTCCTCCAAGCTCTTGTGTTACATGGTTGACAACCTCACCACTCTTGTATACATCATCGGTACCAATAGCAATCTGTTATACAAGACACACAAATTAAAGAGGTACAGAGAAGTAAACATGGTAACCAGTTTAGGTTTCCAGTACCAGTAGGTAAATAGAAATAACTATCAACCAACCTGTGCATAAGCATTTCCCTTGGTGTATTCAGTGACACCATAGTTATATGTCAACTCCAACACAGTTGTCTCATGCTCCTCTGCATATCCAAGCATAGCTATGGTGTACTGCAAGATATATAACATGATTCGCGAACATGTTAGGCATTAAACAATTTGTTGCAATGTAAGTTACTAAGATTGCTAAGATCAGGTCAAGAGGGAATTCACCTTGTATTCAGGTCTGTCAACTTTCTTCACCACCTTCATACCCAAAGCCTTTAACAAATATGAGGTCTTAGTTAATAAAAGCACATTTGGTTTGATAAGCAAAATTAAAATGATAATATATCAATCAGTTCAGTTTCAAGGTTTTACAGCATGCATTACAAGAAAAAACCTCTTTATCACAATCTAGATCCGTAATGCAACACAAAGTGGATATACAGCTTGGTGTTTGTCTGGTTGCCTAAATGAATAGTCAACCACAACATTGCAGCTAACTCTACTTATTGGATTGAATGCTTGAAACCATAAATGAAAGATTTACTTATAGAATCCAGCTGAATGCAATGAACACAGAACACATTCATCAAATTCTTCTACTGCTTCAGCCCAAATATTTGCAGTTGCTTTGCTCGTTAAAGCAAGTAAATAATTGGATGGACACTCGTTTTTAGTTCCGGTATTACACTCTTCTAATAGAAGTAATATTCACCATATTATGAGGCCAGGTTTATGTATGCTAAACACCAGAATAATAACAATACAAAAGAATATGCCCAAAAAATGTTAAGTTGACAAATGTTAATGCAACTTTCATATAACCATACAACATAAAAAGGTTTATGGAGATGACAATGGCAGTTACCTTTTCGTAAAACTTAATTGAGCGCTCTAAATCACCAACACGAAGCATTACTTGGCACAGTGGCTCAGGGGTTGAAGCTCTTTGGATTAGCTCAAAGGTGTAACCATCAGGATCCTTGACAAAGGCAATAACCGATGACCCACCCTTAACAGGACCAGGCTCCCTAGTGACATTTCCACCCTTAGCCCTGATGTCTTCAACCAATTTGTAAACCTAAAATTGGTAGATATATACACAACTTTATTCTCAGTACAAGGATCAAATGAACTACACAACTAACACAAGCCATATGCAAAGGAAGACTTGCTTACATCTGGAGTTGCAATAGCAAAATGTCCAAATCCAGTTCCAATATCATACTCAGTCACCCCATAATCTGACAATTAACATCATATATGCAAATATTTCATGCTCAATTCAATCCAAAACATAACATACAATCAGAGAACTAAAACAAATGCTACAAATCAAGCACTATTGAGAGAAATAAACATACTATATGTCAATTCCACAACAAAGTTGGATTGTTCAGGGCCAAATCCAAGAAAAGCATTGGCATATTTCTCCTCAGGAACATCCCTTTTCCTCAAGAGCTTCATTCCAAAAGCTTCAGTATAAAACCTAAGAGAATAATACAGTGAGGTAATTTGAATGAATAATCCAAGAGACACATGATGGGAAAAATCAAGTAAGAAAGTGAGAAAAATTGGTACTTGATGGTGCGATCAAGGTCACCAACACGGTAGACAGCATGAAGGAAGCGGCGCTTATCTTTCTTCGGCCATTCCAACAACTCAGCATTAGGTTGTGCAGTCTCAGCCATATTCAATGCGGAGGTAAATGCCCTGCAACCAGAAAAATCAGTTCTTTAGCGACTTTAAGACGAAGAAGTGATTGATTAACAAGTTAGAAACACAAATTAAAAGGGGGAAAAAAAGAGTGAACTAACCAGTTAGCAGAGTGTTGAAGGAAGAGTGGAGTGGTGAGCAGTGAGTAGAATAATCTACAACTCAAAAGGGGAGGGGTGGGTTGGGTTTTATTTATGCGATGATCATCTGAGTGAGTTGGTGAGAAATGAGAACAGAGTAACAGCCTGTGATTTTTTGAGCAGTGTGTGCACGTGGAATTTGCTCCTATTTTGGAGCCATATCTAAAATAAAATAATACTTAAATTAAAAAAATTTTAAAAAATAATGTTACGTTTGGATTAATAAGAAATATAATTAAAAAAATAATTATGATAAAAAATGAAAAAAAAAATAATATTAATTTTTTATTTTCTCTCAAATATTGACCATCAAAACTTTTTAAATTCTAAACATTAAATATTAAAATGCTTATGGGGATAGCTACTTTAATATTTTAAAAAAAATGTCCTGCGGTATTATGCATGTGGGAAATAATGTTTTTGAAAAATTGATGGAAATAAAATTTTATTTATTAAAATAATGTTCAACAGTTCGAGTGATTTTTAGATCGAAAATAGAATAATACAAGAAATATATTTTAAGAATGATTTTAAAGTCTGATTTGATAACTAAAAATCTAAAATGGAAAAGAGACAGGAAATACAAAACTCTATCATCATGACTTTATTTTGTTCCTTTTTTATTCCACTAAATTCCTATTGGATTAGGTAAAATAAAAGGAAATTATATTTATGTTGACTATATGAGTCTTTAATTGTATCTCGTTATTCAATTAAATTATTACATCATGATTACTAAATTTAATCTAGGTAATATAGTATAGGTTAAATAGGAAATATTATGTTTTGAAAATATTCACAAATCACAAAATAATTAACATAAAAAGGCTAGGAGTCATGGCAGGTGTAATGTATATGGACGGGGTTGTGCACTTTGTGAAAGTTTATGTTATAGTTGGCTGACACCTCCTGTTTTTTAATTTGAGGATTTCAAGACATGATCCTAGCTTCTTCTTTAATCTTTTTCTTCTTCATTAATTAATTTTCCCTCTCTCTTTTCCGTAGCTCATTGTGGTACGTAGCTTTCTCCAGGGAAAAAAAAAAGAAAAGAAAAAGTTGTGGCTCATATCATGGCAATCAATTTTAAGCTGAATAACTGAAATTAATAAACTAATTATTCAGAAGTAATGTATACATAAAGCATATTTTTTTGAAAATTCAATTTAGAAGAATATTGATTTTTTAATTTTAAATTTTGAAGAAAAATTTCTGACAATCTATTTCATATTTTCATATATTATATGAAAAATTTTACTATGCTTACTCCATCAGCAAGCATGTTATGATGATGACGCGTGCCAAATTGTGGATGGAGAGAAGACGCTTATCACATGGATGGTCTAACTTACCATATTGTGTGATAATGTGAATTCATTTTGGGCTTTTGATATTGGGCTAACACTTTAGACTTACACGCTATATATTTTGTGGGTATGGATATTTTATGATTGACAGAAACAAAAAACAACATATAACAAAATGATTCCAACAACAAGTAGTTCATCCAAAAAAAAAAAGTGTAGATTATTTTTTTATCCCTAACATTTTTTAAAAACTTTTTAAAATATTATATTGTTTAGTCTCTCTAATTTATTTTATTTGTCCATTTTTTTATTTTAAATTATTTGTCCATTTTCGATAAAAAATTATTTGTTTAAGGTGTTTTAAAAATATCTCTCTATTAAGATGTATTTAATTAAATTTTTTTATTATGTCCTCTTAATCTTTTACAATATCAATAAGTAACTAAAAAAATCTTTAATGCAAATTTTATTTTTACATTCTCTCTAGCCATTCAAATTTATCTTAACAGACAGATAGAAAAATGTTTAGTCTAATAATAATAAGGACATTGTTATAATTTTATTTTTACTTTTTAAATTTTTATTTTTATTTTTATTTTTTTAGTTTAAACTCCAACCTCTAAATTTTAAACTCTAAACTTAATTAGATAAATAAAATAAAATAAAAAATAATTTAATTCAATTTTATTCTTAATCATTAAAATAAATTTTAATTTTGGACTTTTATTAAAATTTTTGAAAGTCAAAATTGATTAAAATATTTATTTTCCTAACTGCCCTGCTATAATCCCATTTCACAATCCCAGCCTTTTTTCCTTCATCAATCATGATGTCCTGCGCCTACACACCCCTCTTTTATCAACCTCAACATCTCTTCTTCAGTGTCACCCCTCACCGTTCTCTCACCCTCAGAACATTGCACTTACAATAACCTTTAACTTTACCATTATGTTAATGAAGCATTAAAGTTCAAAAAATTCAAGATAAAAAAGAATGGCCAACACCACATAAACAAGTCTCATACCAGAAAATAAAATAAAATAATGGTCAAAATCAAGAAAAAAAAAAGAAAAGAAAAATAACTAATAAAAAATATAAGAAACAACAGCAAAGAGCAACATGGGAAGTGTTGGCTTGAGCGATGCATCCACCAATTAGATATGCAATGAGAATTAATGTACATTTTATAAACAAGAAAAAGATAAACAAGAAGAAGGGGAGGCAGAATTGCCAACTAGTGGGTGGGCACAGAGACACAACACAAGTACCAAGGCATACGACACTTGCGGCGCGGAGGAGCCAACACAGAGACTGACCGGCGTGGAAGAATGGAAGTTGACGAACACGACGTTTGAGAGAGGTGCAGCTGAAGTGAGTGATGGTGGAATTGAATCTAACAGGAACGTCGACGAACAGTTATGGTGGCACCTAACTAAGATGATGAGAAGAGATGAGTGGGTGTGAAAGGCAAAGAGGGAATAGGGGTGAGGATGCTTAGGATTTACCAAAATCTAAAAATTTCTGTTTTTTTTTTTTGTCATTAAAAGTTCCTGCTCAAATCCATCTTTGCTTAAAAAAAATCATGTGATTTCAAGGCCCATCAATTGATTAAAATTCCCTTCTTTCCAGTAAAGTGGTTGAACGTTATCTTTTTCCACCTAGTCAACAAGCATCATGTACCATACACGCGTAGTCATCATGGTATGAAGACATTTATGGTAAGCATTATAGACTAACCCATATTATATTCCTTTAATTTTTTCCATAATCAATTGTTTTGTCAAAGTGATTTTTGCGTTAGAATTTTTTTTTTTTTGGGACCTTTAAAATATTTTGAAAACCAATTTTATTTTTGGATTGAGAACAAAATTGTTTTATGGAATTATTTTTGGAAGTATTGTTTCATGGTTTTTTTTTTGTCATAAATTGAACAACCCCCAATTCTAAGTATCACAACACACACCCATCCACACAATTTCATCATTTCAGTAAGTCCAAAGTAGTTAAAACCCTACATGGGCCTAATCCAAGTTTCCGAAAGCAAACTCGATGCTTTCAGGTAAAAGAAGCAGTGGAAGATAACCTTGACCAAAAGCCCAATATCTCTAACTTTGGCCCATTTTTGAAGAGCTGATAAATGATACCAATCCTGATCCTCAATCCAATTTGCCCGCTGACCAACCGTTTGCTATATATACCCACGATAGAATCCATTAATCCATAATACCAAAAAAAAAAAAATATCCAACCACAATCATTTAATTAAATAAACAATTGAACTAAACTAACTTGGAAAGTCCAAAAAAAAAAATTAACTTGGGATGGTCTAATTGTTAGTTCATTAGTCCACTTAAGTAATTGTCGATGTTCGAATCTCGCTGCATGCATCAATTGGCAAATGATAAACTCTTAAATAAAGTTAGATATGTAGACATTCTTAGAAGGCATGTTGAAAAATAGATACTAATGTGAATTCTTCATCATCAACCATGCAAGAGCAAGACAAACTTTTGCATTACTCCGTAGTAATTGCTCTAAGAGTATTTTTTTCTTTTAAAAAAAGTATTTATCTTACCAAATAACACAGCATTTCTGGGAATACCAATAGCTGTGGGAGGTAATGCATGACGAAAAAATGATATAAAATACTGATACGGAAAAAGAAGAAGAATGATATAGAGAAGAGATGTTTTATTGAAATTAAAGAAATACATATAACAAAATCGAAAAGGGATAGATTGAAATTGAACAGAAGCGAATCACTTCGCCTTCTATACAATTTCTCGATGCAACAGTTAAGGATATGACACACCTCACTTATTCACACCATGAGTTTAAAAGTTAAATAGAAGGTGAATCACACAACCTTCCATTCAATTTTCTGATGCAACAAGAGATGGAATCACACGCATCCCTTGTATACACCATGGTTTCATCACGAAACCAACAAGTGGTATCACGCCACTAACTGTCTAACTCATTGCTTTTTGACTACAATAGCTAATGAGGTATTTATACACCTCTTATTACAAACCCTAATTACAAATTACATTAAATTCAAAATACAAAATCAAATCAAATATTCTAAAAATATAAACTAATAAAAGCTAAATAAATATGCAATCTCTTCATATCAGGAGTATTGATGCACGTATCATTCTCCCACTCTTCAAAAAAGATTCGTCCTCGAATCTTGTTATTCAAAAAGATAGTATCTGCAAAAACAAATACAAACAAGAGAAAAACACATGCTCTTTTTCTTTTTTCGTTTTTTTTTCTCTCTCCCTCTTTTTTTTTTCAAATCATAGGATCTCAAACCCAAATTCTGATACCAAATGATAAGGAAAAAGGAAGAAGAATGATATAGAGAAGACATGCCTTATTGAAATTAAAGAAATACATATAATAAAATTGAAAAGGGATAGATTGAAATTGAACAGAAGCGAATCACTCTACCTTCTATACAATTTCTCGATGCAACAGTTAAGGATATGACACACCTCGACTGTACACACCATAAGTTTGAAAATTAAATAGAAGGTGAACCACACCACCACTTGTATACACCATGGTTTCATCACAAAACCAACAAGTGGTATCACGCCACTAAAATTCTAACTCCATTACTTGACAACTACAATGGTTTATGAGGTATTTATACACCTCTTATTACTAAACCTAATTGCAAAACACATTAAATTCAAAATACAAAATCAAATCAAATATTCTAAAAATATAAACTAATAAAAGCTAAATAAATTCTCAATCTCTTCATATCCGGGCATTAATGCATGTATCATTCTCCCACTCTTCAAAAAAGATTCGTCCTCGAATCTTGTTAGTCAACAAGATAGTATCTGCAAAAACAAAACAAAGAATGAGAAAACACACGCTTTTTTTCTTTTTCTTTTTTCTTTGCATTTTTTTTTCTCTCTCCCCTTGCTTTTTTTTAAAAAAAAAATCACAGGATCTGGAAACCAAAATCTGATACCAAATGATAAGGAAAAAGGAGAAGAAGAATATAAAGAAGAGATGTTTTATTCAAATTAAAGAAATACATATAATAAACTGAAAAAATGGATAAAATCGATGCAACAGTTAAGGATATGACACACCTCGACTGTATACACCATGAGTTTGAAAACTAAACAGAAGGTGAATCACACAACCTTCCATTCAATTTTCCGATGCTACAAGAGATAGAATCACACACATCCCTTGTATACACTATGATTTCATCACGAAACTAACAAGTGGTATCACGCCACTAAAAGTCTGACTTCATTACTTTATAACTATAATGGTTTATAAAGTATTTATATACCTCTTATTATAAACCCTAATTACAAAATATATTAAATTAAAAATATAAAATCAAATCAAATATGTTAAAAATATAAACTAATAAAATTTAAATAAATTCTCAATTTTTTTGATATTTAGGCATTAATCCACGTATGAAATACTCAAGATATTAATTTTCTGAAATCACTCGTGGTACTGATGAGTACGTTCACTTGATATCTTTGACTATAATTGTTCGAAGCGCAACATGGAATGCCTTTTTGTTTAATTTAAATTTATTTAACTTTTATCATGTTTTTTAATTAAACCTTTTCACTGTTCATCGTTTTGATTCGTTTTTATTCAGTTGTGCGCGGGCCAGCGCGGGGCCCTGAGGTGCATGCAGGAGTGTCATGTATGGTGAGTAAATGGGTGAGTATGGGTAAGAGTAGTTGAATTATTCGCTCAAAATCAAATCAATTCAATTATATCGGTTCGATATTCAACGGGTAGTCGAGTATAATAATGTCATATCCAAACCAATCCGATTTTAATCGGTTCGGATATTTATTTTGATGTCACGATACCAAAACCAAACCGATTATCCAATTAGATTATATTAATTTAAAAAATAATAAAATATAATAATATATATACAATTTTATTTTTTCTAACTCAAATTATTATATTTATAATCATCAAAAAATTTGTTATATTTATTAAAGTATGAATTTGATAATATATTATTTTTTATTTAATTTTTATTATTATTTATTATTGATATAAATATTTCTTTCATATTTTTCTATTTTTTTTAATTTTATTTTTAATTGGGTATCCAATTACCCAAACCAATCCAACACGAATTTAATCGATTCGGTTTGGTTCGAATTCACTTGTTAAAAATCTCAAATTTAAACCAACCCAAATCAATTAAAATTTAATTGATTCAGTATCTATTTTCTCCCAAACCCGGACCAACCCAACCCGTGCTCACCCTAGTGAGTTGGTAACTATTTAATTTGGTCCGATTATTGCATCTTATAAACTCTTTAATTCCGATTATTACATCTTATAAACTCTTTAATTCGTTGCAAAATATTTTAAACCTTTCAGATCCTCAAGGGGTGGGTTTGGTTTTGTGGTGTACATCTCATTATGAACCAATCACCATGTGATGAAGCTCCTATAGTAATCTGCATAAACTGACAAAATTCTACCATTTACCTTCATTTTTAAACACTCCTTTAATTCCTCAACTAGACAACTAGGGTATCACTATTAAATTAAACAGTATTTTAATTTAATTTTCATCAATTCTAGTATTTTCTCCCCTTTCAACTTTTTCCCCTTTCTAACAATAATGCATGGTGAATTAATCTCTCATAATTTGGTGGAAACCTTCGAAAACCTCATCAATATAATACTGAAACGAAGCATCAAAATTTGATGGTACAAAAGAGAACCAATAAGTAAGTCCAATGAAAACCTCAAATTAGGGTTTAATTTGTTTGTTTGTTATGAAATAACCACCACCTCCAATAATAATACAGTCGCTTTCCAATTTGATTCCCACTTGCCTTGAGCCTCATATTGATCATCATAGAAGAGCATCATGCATTCTTTTCAACTTTATTTCAAAGCTAATTGGTCTCTTTGCCTCGCAGCCTCATATTCATCGTAGCACCTTTTTTCAATATTCATAGCTCGTGGCTTAAATCCACTGTTCGTGCAATTCAAGTACTAAGAGTCACATGAATACGTAAAAAAATCTAACCCACAAACTTGAATGTGTGATATGAAAATTAAACGAAATAAACAAAAAAGCATATCAACTAAAGACTATGACATGGGATCGTCGAACAGCAACAACATATAATTAAAATTCAGGCAAAAATAGACAAAATTGAGGTTCATTAAACAAGAATATTGGAATCGGAATAATAAAAGGGGGATAGAGCATAAAAAGAACGGAATAATACGAAAGGAGATAAAAAGGGGATACAGAACCTTATACATAGATTATCGAGAATATGCTAGCACCAAGGTCATATATAATTTAATAGAAAATATAAGCAACTGATTTTTTAATTTTATAGTGAATTTTAATTAATTTTTTAAAGCATAAAATATTATTTTAGTCCTAATATTTGAGTCGAATCCTATTTTACTCCATAACTTTTAAAATATCATATTTTAGTTTAAAAAAGTTTTAATTTGACACTTTATCTTCTCTTCTCATTCTTGTAACAAGAAATCCTAATCATTCATTTTATCGAATGAAGAAAATCTCTATTGTGATCGTGAATGATTAGACTTTACTTGTATAGTGAGTTGAGGTTATATTGGATCTTCAAAGATAAAAAGAAAAATAATTATGTTAACTACGAAGTTAAATTCTTATCCAACTTCTAATAATAGTATTTAAAATTTTTTGAAACTAAAATAAAAAAATTTAAATGTTAGGAATTAAAATAGGATTCAACTCAAATGCTAGAGTAAAAAATAATGATTTATTTATTTTTTTAATTAATATACATATGTTCGAATTGAACTTGTGCATAATATCTCTTTCTTAATTAAGTTTAAACATGATAAATAAATAAATAATATAAAATAAAAAAAAAAGAAAAAAAAGTTATGTCATGTGTGACACCTTGAGGATCTAAAGTTGGAACACAACAGGCAAGTCTAACTTGGGAACTCATCGTTACGGAAGCCACGCGCCATCGGTTTCCTCTCTTCCAATAAGCACACGCCACGCAAGCATCAAGTAGAAAACCCGATATTGCGTCCAGGTTCAATGAACCTGCAGTGCCTCTTCCCATTGCTTCTCTCTTTATATGCAAACCCTCTCTCTCTTCCATCCCCTCTCAAGCTCCATTCATACATTACATCAAACACAATCAATTCTAGATTTTAGAGTTACAATTTCTTCTTCTTCTTCTATGGCCCTCGCTGTTACTTCTTCCTCTTCTTCTACCGCCGCCTCCACCTCCTTCTTCTCCCGAATTGCTTCCTCCTCCGATCCCAAAGGTCTGCCTTTTTTTCTTTCTCTTTTTAAATTACTTGTTTAATTTGATTCGTTTTTAGGGTTTGACTAATGTCTGAGTGTTCTTTCTTGTTTTCAGCTCCCCAAATTGGTTCCTTTAAGGTTCCTGAGAGACTATATGGTTCGACCGGAGTTGTTAATTTGACCCAAAGACGATCCTTGGTGAGGCGCCTCAACGCCGAGCCTCAACGCAAGGATTCCGTTGTTCCTCTTGCTGCAACTATCGCAGCTCCTGGTACGTGATTTCTACTGTCAATTAATTATTTTGAGGGGAAAATTTTGAACTTTGCCTTTTGAATTCGTTAGCCCCCTTAATTGTGGACCCGAGTTAATTGGTGTTGGGATTTGCAGAGATTAGTGAGAAGCAAGATGAGGAAGACTATGAGCAATTGGCGAGAGACCTTGAAAATGCTTCTCCTCTTGAAATAATGGATAAGGCCCTTGAGAAATTCGGCAATGACATAGCTATTGCCTTCAGGTGGATCATTTTACCCTTTTTTTTTACTATGAAATGTTTGATCTATGCATGGTAATTGATGAGATAGTATTGAATTTACATGTGCATATCAGTATTACCTTTTGGAGACTATGACTCTAGCATGCATTTCAAATTGTAATTTGCTACTAATAATGAGGGGGAAAAGTCAAATGTATCTGGACAATTGTTTTGTAACCTTTATTGGGATTTTTTTCCCTTTTAATTTTTTACACTTATTTTTTTATATATGCTGCCAATTAAAGTTCAGAAAAGTGATTAATTTTGATCTGCAGTTACTTATCATAATTTTGTAATTTATTGAACTTTTCTTAGTTGGCGATATATATGCATTTTAGTGTATAAAAATTAAATCAATTAATGAATTAAATCCTTTTATGTATCAATATGGATTTAATTTATATATATTTAAGGAAAAAAGTCTTACATAGGCATCTAATCATATATACGCAAAAGTGTTTGACACCGTCCTCACTATTTCACAAATCATATTAACAAATCCAAACATGATTATAGTGTTTGTCACTGCATAATAATTAAGCTCTGTTGATATACTCTTTGTAGACATATCTAGACTTGGAGTTTAATGAGTACTTTTTTCCTTTTGCAGTGGCGCTGAAGATGTTGCTTTGATTGAGTATGCACATTTGACCGGTCGGCCCTTCAGGGTGTTCAGT